>JAVKOQ010000306.1:0-62210 GCA_031835245.1 Balamuthia mandrillaris
GTCCGTCCATATAATCTGTTGTTTCAACAATGAGTCAAGGAAAAAAAAGAAGGAAGAAGGAAGCAGAACGAATAAGAAAGAAGAAAGAGTGAAGAAGAGGAGAAGAGAGATACCGGTAAGGTTTATAGAGAATTGGCCCAGCGAGTCATCTTTGGAAAAGACAAACTTGTCCTTGTCCTTAACGCGAATGTCAAGGTCCACAATGGTCTTGGTCTTGTCGGAGATGTGAAACAGGAATGTCTCCCTCCATACTGGGCGTGGTCGACAGAATGTGAACAACAATGGAAGAAGCTAGGAAAAGAAAAGAGAGAGCGAGAGAGAAGAGACGGGAACAAGGGAAGGAGAGAGCGAGCGAGAGAGAGACAGAGAGAGAGAGAGAGAGAGAGAGACAGAGAGACAGAGAGACAGAGAGACAGAGAGACAGAGAGACAGAGAGACAGAGAGAGAGAGAGAAGAGGAGCGAAGAGAAAACTGGAGAACGGGGAGCAGAACAAAGGGCGAGAGAGCAGACAAGCAGAGAACGATAGAAGAGAGAACAAGAGAACAGCAACCAAAACCACCACACGAAGAACATTAAGTAGGCAAAGAAAAATGGTTACCAGGATTTAAGGTCTTGTCGGAGGTTACAGCAGAGAGGAGAGAATGGAGGTAAGTAGCCGAAAGGAGAATTTTTTAAATGTTAATAAATTTTTTTATGAAACAAAAAGGACGTACCTTCCACTTGACGGTGGAAGTTTTCTTGGTCTTGCCGAAACGTATCTCCACATAGGGATCACTCGTTCCTTTTTGTTTTTTTTTTTTATTTAAAAAATAGATAACAAAACAAGAAGTTAGGAGATCGTACCACTGCGATCGCGAATGGCCAAATTCTTGCCCTCGATCAGCCGAACCTCCAGCACGCCTTGCACCTCCGAACGCGACATAAGATGCAGCTTCTCTCAGCCCCACCACCAGAAGAAAACGCTTTGTTGTTTTTTGTCTTTTTTTTCAGTTCAAATATATATATTTTATTTTTGTTATTATATGTTAGACTCGTATTCCCCCAACCTATTATGCCAAAATAAGATAGTAACCTAATATATAACTTATCATAGGTTAACAAAATAGTGACGTTCTGATGATTTTTAAGTTTCCTATTAGATAGAATTAATCCTAATAGGTACATTCTTCATTGCCAAGCTAATCAGAGAAAGAAAGAAGGAAGCAATTGGGAGGCAGCGGAGGAGGTGGTGTCCGGAGGGATCTCAAAGCCAAAGGTGTCCTTGATGATGTCGCCGCAGTATGCCAGCTCGTTCTCGCTGAAGGACCCGCTGTTCAACACGATGTAACCGACGTTGTCGTTCTCGTGCACTTCCAGGATCTCATCCTCGGGATCCAACCAAGCATACAGACAACGATCCAGTGGCTCTTGGATCTCTCTCCATGTGTCGTTGGTGATGCCTTCGAAGCCGTTCCTCCACACCTCCTCCAGAAGCAGGTCTTCTCCAAACTGGTTGGCAGGATTGCGGAAGTCTCCTTGGAAGAAGCGAAGCACCACGTTCTTGGCGGGGATGAGGCTGTAATCACGAGCATGGAACACCACCACAAGGTTCTCTCCGGCTTCGGGATCCTCATTGCTGACCAACAAGGACTTGGTGAAGTACTTGTTGTTGGAGGGTTGGCCGTTGAGCATGTCCCATCGGTATGGCAAGTTCCATGTCAGATCCGGTTTGCTGCACACCAATCCAAGTATTGAAGAGGAGTAAGTAACCCAGGAAACTGAGAGAGGGAGAGGGAGAGAGGGAGGGAGAGAGGGAGAGAGGGAGAGAGGGAGAGAGGGAGAGAGGGAGAGAGGGAGAGCGAGAGAGAGAGTGAACAACGGACTCATAAACCTCTTCCCAGAAGGATATGGTGCCTTGGGAGGCTCCTCTGGGAATGAGCACCCGATAGTCCACGCAGAGATAGCCTTGGTCTATGTCGTAAAAGATGTAAGGATAAATGGTGTATGGGTAAAGCCCTCCTTCCGGAGAAGCATTGTCCAACTTGATGGCAATTCTTGTGCTTTCGCTGTAGCATATTCCATGTTAGCCTCATCCACAATGTCGAAATGCCTTGGTGGTGCTGCCGTATGTGTCGTTAAGTATCGTTATCACATAACAAGAGAGGGAGAGAGAGAGAGAAAGAGAGAGAGATCTGAGTGCCGAGAGGAAACAAATGGACGAAAGAGAGCAGACAGAAAGAGCGTACTTCGAAGCGAGGCCACGATGTTCAATACCTTCGGGTACCTCCAGTGACGAGGCTTGCCCAATCGCACGTTCTCTGTGGCATATGGCACTGCTGTCAGGAATTCTTTGTTGTAAGCTTGTGTGTCGGAATTATCTTGGCCAACTTTACGACGAACTTCTTGAGCAAGCAGCATCCGGTCAAGGGTTTCCTCGTTCAAGCGAAACAAGCCAATTTGCACTTTCCCCATCACAGCGATTTGTTCAAGAAAGCTGCATAATGAAAAATACCTCAGCATCAACATGAAACGTAGAAATAACCTTCAAGAAGAGGAAGAAGAAGGAGGAGAACACGAAGAAAAAGAAGAAGAAGAAGAAGAAGAAGAACAAGAAGAACAAGAACAAGAAGAAGCAGAAGAACAAGAAGAGGAAGGACAAGAAAAACAAGAAGAACAAGAAGGAGAACATGAAGCAACGTTACATGCGGTCCTGTTCATCCGTTTGTTGCTGACTGAATCTTCCGATGGCTAGGGAACAACCAATTGTTTCCATGCTTGTATCAACAAGCAAAGAGCTAATATCAGTGGGTTCAGCGGTCAAGGGGATAATTTCGTTGGGCTCCACTACTGCTGCCCAAAGGTAGGCACTCCAGTGAAACGCATTGTCATCAAAAGCATACGAGTACGTGAACGCTATCTTGTAGTTTGATGTGAAAGCATGGTTGGTCAATAGAAGCTAACACGAAGGAAGAAATCCAAAAAAGAAAGAAAGAAAGGTAGTCAAAAGCAGATGCCCCCCAACCTCGTCCCTAGTATCGCCATCCAAATCGCCGGCAACAATGTCCAGAGACATGGTGTCGGCGATCTCTGAGTTCTCGAGTTTCAGGGGTGGGGCTCCCTCTTCCAGCTCTCCATCGCCATTCAGCTTCAGATGGTGCACATAGAAGCTTTCATCAATGCCCTGTGACACAGTATAGTATGGTATTCATTAATTCCTGTATTCGTTTGAGAGAGAGAGAGAGAGAGAGAGAGAGAGATAGGACACGCCGTACCGCTCCCCAGACACCTAATAACAAAGCCAACTCTTCCCAATCAGGCGAGAACAGATGACCTGCTGCCATTTGTCCAAAGGGTTTACGGGCAAAGGTGGTGGAGGTGGTCACGGTGAGCTGCATGTTCTCATCCACCGTGATGATGTCCACCTCGGCCTCGTTGTCTGCAGTGAAGTACAAACATGCAAACTCTTCCAACCCGTCCCCATCAAAGTCCCCCACGACCACTGTTTGGTGCAGTTATTCAGATCGAATGAATGAATGAATGAATGAACGTTTAACACAACGAATGGGCACCACAGGTATGCCACAAAAGACAAGCACGGAGGGGAGATAAAACCATCGCCTTGCTTGTTGGTTGGGTGAAACAAAAAAACATCGTCTACGGTAAGAGTGTCTTCTAGCTTTAGGAGACTGTTGGTGGGGTTTCGGGAGAAGAGCTTGTAGATCATTCGCCCTTGGAAGGTGCCCGACGCTACAAAGGTCACCACCAACAACTCTTCCTTGGGAAGGTCGTAGGCCGCCGTCGGGTTGGTGTTGCCCCATGCCACCCCTCTCACCACTTCATTTTCCTGGGCTCATAGAGACACCTCCATGTATGAGAAGTGGTGACTAGCGAAAGACCTGGGTAGAAACAATGGAATGAGAGGTACCACGCCGCCAAGGCAGCCTTTGACCTGAGCTGGTGCTTGATCGGCAGCAAACTCTGCATGCTTGGTATCAAAAATAACGAACGCGTTGCGTTGGCAACCTTTTGTTTTTGTTGTTATAGTTGTTTTGGGTTTTATGTTTTTTTCAAAAAAAAAATGTTTTGTTGTTGGAGAAAACGACCGGTCAGCAGAAAGAAAACAACAATCCAGTGTAAAACCACAAACCAATGTCCGGGTCAGAGTCATAAAATACCACAAGGCTAGGGTACAGCTCCCCTCCAAAGTCCGGGCTGGCCACTGCAAGGACCTCATCGGCCAGCACCACATACCTGAACTCGTTATTCCCATCCAGCGGCCGGTACTCTGTCACAATCACCTCCACAGCGTAATAGCATGAAATGCCTCCCTCTGAGCACACTTCAAAGTTGTTGACGGCCACAAAGTTCTTGGCCTTGTTGAGCTGGTAGTTGCCCTGGAAAGGGTCGCTCATGGCGGTCTCGTTCTGGAGGGCGTCGTTGAGCTGGCGGTATTGGTTGCGCCCTCCGAACTTGGGGAGTTAACCTGGCTTGTGGCGAGGCACATGGTGCCAGTCCTGGCCCAACTGGCCGGAGCGCAAGCTCCCTGGGGCGAGGCTTTGATGCAAGGCACCCCGATCCCGAAGGCCCTGGGCCATAGAAACTAAAAATACAAATCCCAGAAGCGAGAGCAACAGAGAAAATGATGAGATTGTGCGATTCATCTTCTTCGCCTTGGCTACTGTCTTTCCTCTCCCAAAGAGGGTGGGCTAGTCTTATGTGCCTTTGCGTTCTCTATTCGGGGTTTTTAACGTTTAATAACAGATGGAATAAATAAAAATTCACTCTCATTTTTAAAGGGTTAAGTTCACCTCTTCTTTGAAAGGGAATGATGAATGCACCTCTCTTTTTTCGGGCCTTCTCATTTTGTACGTACCAACAGAAAGAGAGAAAAGCAAATTAGGTGCAATCCACTCTCTTTCGATTGGCTATGGTCAAAAAATTCGCGTGGTGGAATTTCTAATCCGACACAATCCGCACAGTTTTGACTCAGCAGAAACGGCAAGGGGCAAAAGGGCAGCAATGATGTCCCTGGGCTTCCCTGCTACTTTTGAAAGAGGGGGGGGGGGGCTACTGCCAAACCAGACCATTGCGCGTTGGTCATTTGGTTGATATCCTGTGCAGAAGATAAGACCTTTTAGAAAATAGCGTTGTCGACTGGATTTGAGAAGAACAAGAAGAAGGCTGGTATATTAAGGAGTGGCGCTGACATAATGGTCCACCATGGCCAAGTCGTAGCCAGCCTCTTCCTCGCGTTCCAGCCGTTCCTCCTTTTGTTCGTACTGCTGCAAGCAAGCGCGTAGGGCCTGCACCCATTGCGCTCTCTCTTCCTCTGAGTTCAACATAAAGTGCAAGTGCTCATCCTTGATGGTGACCAAAGTGAATGTTTTGCTTTCTTCCCCTTCTCCGTTTCCTTCTTCATCTGCATACGTTTTGGCAGCGTGAGCGGTCATAGAGCCCGTCATTCCTGCAAAGATAAAGTCCACATCCGAAAGCTCCAATCGGCGTCGACAGATAGGATGAGGTTCCTGCTTTGTGGCTCCTCCTTCTTGTTTGGAAGGTCTCCATTGAAGGAAGACGCTCATCTTGTTGTGTGTGTTGGAGGGTCCCATTTTTAAGAGCTGCTCTGGCGAGGAGGGAGCAGAAGGAGTGGTAGGAAATGTGACAAGTTTCAGCGTTACTTTGGTCTTTCGAAGGAGAGATGACGCGGGAGCAGAAGAGGAAGAAGAAGATGTGTCTTGATGAAGTTGTTCCCTCACATCTGAAGAAGCAGAGGAGGAGGCGCAATGGCTGTCATCGAGGTAGAGCAACCACATGTCGGTTCCTTGCTTGAGCAACGGCAGCGAGTGGTTGCGAAAGTGCCAACACTCATAACAGGCCTTCTGGTCTTTCTCTCCATAGTCCAAATGCCGCAGCTTCACCCTGTAGGACACGCACTTTTTGCAGAATATCTTTCCGCAGCGGCGGCAGTGATGCTGTTTTGTGAGAGTATGCAGCATTCTGTTATTCATGTGTATTATATGGCGAAGCGGAAGAAGCAGAGAAGTGCAGAAGCAGAGAAGAGAGGAAGAGAAGCAGAGAAGAGAGGTGGACAATGTTGAAACCTTTCTATGGCTGACGTTGAAGGTGGCTTGGCAGGCATGACAGGAAGAGACCTCTTCGTCGTCCTCCCATTCAGGTGCCAACCGTCTTAAAGATACATGTAAGTACTTGAAGTAGAAAAAAAAAACCAAAACTCAATAAAAAAAAAGGAAGTCGTACTGGGAGATATATTCCTTGAAAGAGTTCTCTTCGTGGAGGCGCTGGTCTGACCAAGAAGCCAAGCACAACACACCAGGTTGCAACAACTCTGGTCGAGGATGGTCTCTGTTTTTTTTTTACCAAAAAAAAAATATAGTAGTAGAGGAAGAAGATTACAGACTAAGAAAAGAGACGACAAAAAAACCCAAAAAGGACGTACTCTATGGTTAAGGGGTCAGAGCATGGTTGCTTGCTTGTACTTTGTACTTTTCTTTCTTCGGGACGTGACAAAGTTCTTTTCCTCTCTTTGAAGTTTATTTTATTTTTGAAAGAGTGCATCAGCGTTACCACAAAAACCAAAGAAGGGATTACGTTAGTAACATACCAGCCACAACTTCTTTCTGTTGTTGTTGCTTGCTCATCAAACTCAAGCAGCCTCCCATGCTTGCTCTGTTTGTTTGTGTAGTGTGGCCACACCAAAGAAGACCCCAAACCTCGCGCTACTTTTTTTCCCCTCCAACAACAACAAAATGATTGTGGAGCAAAGACCAACGAAGAAAACGTCAGCAGCTGTTTCTGAAATTTCCTCTTTCGCATTGCGATGACATCAGCTTTTGCTCTAATATAGTAAAAACATATTCGGATTTTCCAAATATAGACCACTACACGTCAGCTTCATAATACCCCAAAACAAAAGCCATTTGATTTTTTTTCTTTCAGTGTTGAGGATGTCTCCAGTTCTCACCAGCAAAGCGAGCGGCCTCTCCCAACTCCTCCTCGATTCTCAGCAGTTGGTTGTACTTGGCAACTCTCTCCGAGCGGCAGGGAGCGCCCGTCTTGATCTGACCAGTGCCAAGACCGACCACCAAGTCGGCGATAAAGGTGTCCTCCGTCTCTCCGCTCCTGTGGCTCACCATCACTCCCCATCCTTTTGTGTTTTTGTGTTGTTGTTTCACGATCGTCAGTCCTCATTTTTTTAACAAAGGATGTAAAATAAAATAATAAAACTAAACAATAATAAAATAAACCAAACAAAACACAGGGAAGAGATGTAAAAGACGGAAAGCAGAAAAAAAAAAGAACAACGAACCCGCAGATTGAGCAAGGGTACAAGCCTGAATGGCCTCTGTGACGCTTCCGATCTGATTGACCTTGAGCAACAAGGCATTGCAGGCCTTCTTGTCGATGGCTGTCTGGATGCGCTTGGGGTTGGTGACGAGGAGATCGTCGCCAACGACTTGCGTCTCAGCGCCCATGGCCTCCGTCATGACGCCGTAGCTCTCCCAGTCATCCTGGTCAAAGGGATCCTCGATGGAGATGATGGGGTACTTCTGCACCCACCCTTGGAAGAGGTCCTTGAGCTGAGTGCCGGTGATAAGCTGGCTGGGGTCGCCCTCCTTGCTCTTAAAGTCGAGGTCGTACTTGCCCTCCTTGTAGAACTCAGAGGCGGCCACGTCCATGCCCAGCTTTACCTTTCCGGTGTAACCAGCTGTAATGCGAAGAGAGAGTGCGTGAGGGGGAAAGCGTGTGGGAGGGAGGGAGAGAGAGCGACAATAAACCTTTCTCGATGGCAGTTACAAGCAAGTTGAGACCATCTTCGTTGTTTTGGATGTTAGGGGCAAAGCCTCCTTCATCTCCCACCTTGAATAATTACCGTCAACGTTCAACGTTCACAGAGAACAAAGTGCTGATAACGTACATTGATAGCATCTTGGCCATACTTGTCCTTGATAACAGCCTTGAGGGTGTGGTACACCTCTGTTCCCATCTTCATGGCTTCAGCAAAGGAGCTTGCTCCAGTGGGCAAGATCATAAACTCCTGCATGGCCAACTTGTTGCCAGCGTGGGAGCCACCGTTGATGACGTTGAAGGCAGGCACGGGGAGGAGCACCTCCGACTTGCCGGCAAGCTGTGCGATGTATCTATAAAGAGGCAGGTTCTTGGCGGCAGCACCAGCCTTGCAGGCAGCCAAGGAGACGCCAAGAATAGCGTTGGCACTACGAAGAAGCAAAAAAAAAGAGAAATATACAACATAACATATATTGTAGTAATGCATTAGTTATAGAGCAAGAACGAGAATAAAGAAGGAGAGAAGAGAAAGAGCAAAAGAGAGAACAAGGGAAGAGAGAAGAGAATAAGACATAACATAGAAGAGAGCGAGAAAGGTGAGCGAAAACAAAACAGCACGAACCCAAGATTGCCCTTGTTGTCAGTGCCGTCGAGCTCCAGCATGACCTTGTCAAGCTCTTCCTGCTTGGTCACGTCCATGCCAATAATTTTAGGGGCGATCACATCGTTCACGTTTTTCACCGCCTTTTTTTTTTCAAAAAAAAAATCAGTGTTCGGGTTATGTTTTTTCGCAGTGGATTTTTTTAAAAAATAAACAAAAGAGACAAAACAAACCTTGGCGACACCCTTGCCCAAGTAGTCGGCCTTCACGTTGTCCCTAAGCTCGATGGCTTCGTAGATGCCGGTAGAGGCACCGCTGGGCACAGCCGCACGGAACATGCCTTGCTCTGTGGTCAGATCCACTTCCACGGTAGGGTTGCCCCTGCTGTCGAAGATTTGACGAGCGTGAACTGCCTTGATGGTGGCCATTTGATGTGATGGAGGGCGCGTGTGTAGTTTGTGTAGTTCTTGTTGCTTGCTTGTGCCTGCTTGACAAAAAACAAGAAAGAAAGAATAAAAGACGCCAAACAAAAAAATATTTTTGGCTGTACGAATTTTTAGTGGTGTTATAGCGGTGATGTCAGCAGCGCAATTTCCTTTTGTAGCTCATTTCTCTGGAATTTCGATACCCCTGCTGTGGTTTTTCGTTCCGTTTGGCGTTGGTGTGTCTATCAAAGGAAACTTGGGCAGAAATAGGGAATAGACGTGAAGCTCAACAGAGAGAGAGAGAGAGAGAGAGAGAGAGAGAGAGAAACGAGAATATCTACAATTGAAAGGATGTTTTTTTTTTCGGATTAAAAATAAAGGGGAACCCCAAAATGATCTGCTTTGGACATAAAGAATTTAACAATAGTAATAGACAGCTATGTACATAGCTCTACAAAAGACAAAGGAACAACCCCCTTTTTGAAAAAAAAGAGTTTTCGGTTTGGGTCTACCCTTTTAAACGTTTTGAGGTTCTCCTTCCTCGCCCTGTTGGGGTTGCGCCTCTTCTTGTTGAGAGGCGGCTTTGCGGGCGTCTTCCTCCTCCTCCTCCTCGGGGACGTAGTTGGGGTCACGTTCGTTCAAGGCAGCAGGAGCGTCGTCCAACTCAGAGCCAGGGACACCCCAACCTCCATGACCACCTTTACATGCAGACAAAAAAAAAAAGAAACCACGTTTAAAAAAATATAACGATGGAGCCACTTTTAAGTTTGTTCTTCTTCGTCACACAAGCACTAAATGAAAAAAATATATAAATGGCAAACCTTTGACTGGCATGGCGCGCAGCGGACGGCCCGTGCCTGGATGTCTATCATACCCACCGTGCTTCGGTTCCTTTGGCATTGCGTCTGTTTTTTTTTAAAAAAATAATAAATTTGTGGTGCTTCAACAAAGTAGCGTGTGTACGTGACTGTATGTCTGTATGTCTTTGTGGGTTTATATTTTTGTTGAACAAAAAATTCTTAAACGTAAATTTTGATTCTTTATTTCCTGTCTGAGGAGTTGCTATCAAATTTCCAGCCGGTTTTCGGGCATTTCTCCAGCCGATGACATCAGCACTGCACGTGACGTGACATCAGCGGTAAATTATTCCAAGAATGACAGTTATTTTACTTATTCGCCGCAAAGAAAGAAAGGAATGCAGCGAGAGATGTATGCGGCCATGTGCAAGAGAGGCGGGAGCTCCTTGGGCGTGCCGCTCTGTCAGCCATTCCGGGGTGCTTCCGCCATGGCTGTCCACCCTTGTGGAAAGCAACCGCTCCACTCTACCGCCCCGATGATGCGTACCTTCTTCTCTCGCACCACCACAAAACATCATCGACCTTCCGCTTTTCTTCCTCTTCGCCCTCTCTCGCGCCTGTGTCCCCTCTCCGCTTTCACGCCCTCCACTCACTCGAGTCTAGAAAGCGGCAGACGTGGGTATGCTGCCGGCGGGGGCAAAGGTGGTGGTGGAGGAAAGAGAAACACCAAAGGGGAAGGAATCTTGGGCAAACCGGTCTTCATCTGCAAGGACCTCTCCAAGATTTTGCCGGATGGCCGTCCTCTCTTCACTGACATCAACATCACTCTGCTTCAAGGGTTCGTTCCTCCCTCTCTCCTCCGTTTCTCTGCTGCTCACTCTTATCCCTTCTCTCTTTATTCTCACTTTTATTTTTCTCCTCTTCGGTTCCTTCTTTGCGTTTTCTCTCTCCCCTTCTCTCTCTCTCTCTCTCTCTCTCTCTCTCTCTCTCTTTCTCTCTCTCTCCCTTTCTCTCCTCTTCTTTTAAAAAATGAAGAGCCAAGATAGGAGTGTTGGGTCCAAATGGAACGGGCAAGTCAAGCCTTTGCAAGGTGATCGCGGGGCTGGATGGAGAGTATGAGGGAGAGGCCAGAGTGCTGGGCAACCTCAAGGTGGGATACCTCCCTCAGGAGCCACAGCTCGACCCCGAGAAGACGGTGAGAGAGAACGTGTTGGAGGGGGTGGCAGACAAGATGGCCCTACTGCGGCGGCTTGAGGAGCTGACGCAACAGTTGAAAGAGGAAGAGGAGAAGAGCAGTGGGAGCGATGAGAGAAAGAATGCGTTATTGGCGGAGAGGCAGAAACTCAATGAGAAGGTGGACGAGCTTGGCATTCGGGACTTGCCGTGGAGGATAGAGAAAGCAATGGTTGCTCTGCGGTGTCCCAATGGAGATCGTGATGTTGTTAACTTGTCTGGAGTATGTTTTTCTTATTTCTATTCTTTCTTTCTACGGGAAGATTCCATATTAACTGACTTGTGCTCTTGGACCCAAAGGGAGAGCGGCGCAGAGTTGCTTTGTGCCAGTTGTTGGTATCTCAACCAGACATGCTATTACTCGATGAACCTACAAACCATCTTGACGCGGAGTCGGTACGCATCTCCCTCTCGTTCTCCCGTTCTTCTCTATCATCCCTTGGTTCGACGTTGTTCTAATACGGGAAGGAAAGGTGGCTTGGTTGGAATCATATCTCAATGATTATCCAGGAACGGTCATGGCTGTAACGCATGACCGATATTTCCTTGACAACGTAACGGGCTGGATTCTTGAGCTTGATAGAGGTCCCACTATTTCTATGTTTATGCTTTCTTCCACTTTCTTTGTTCTTCTTTCATTTGCTCTCTCTCTCTCTCTCTCTCTCGTCTTGTTCTCCTTCCCTTGTTCCCTTGTTGAGTCTGATGGCAATAATACTTTTCAGGTTCATGCTATACATATAAAGGCAACTATTCAACATGGTTAGAAGCACAACAGAACAGAATGGATTTGGAGGCCAAACAAATGAAAGCTCGCAACAAGCTCATCGAGCGAGAGAGGGAGTGGATTAACTCTGGAGCCAAAGCACAAGTTACAAAGAACAAAGCACGTATCAAGGCCTACGAGAAGCTCCTACAAGAAGCCACATCCTCCCCTCCAGTTTATGGCAACATCAAAATCCCTCCTGGTCCTCGTTTGGGTTTGTGCTGCTTCCGTCTTTTTTATTTGCTTTGTTGTCATTGCTCTTTCTTCATTCTTATTCAAAAAAAAAAAACAGGCGATGTAGTCGTTAGAGCAAGAAACCTCCGGAAGACAGTTAACGGCAAAAAGCTCATCAACGACTTCTCTTTTAATATCCCACCTGGGGGCATCGTGGGGGTTATAGGCCCAAACGGAGCTGGCAAGACCACTCTTCTCAACATCATAACAGGGCGAGACACACCGGATGAAGGAGAATTAGAAGTAGGTAACACCGTCAAGATAGGTAGTGTGGAGCAACATCGTGACTCTCTCGTGGGCGGAAATACCATCTTTGAGGAGATCGCAGAGGGACAGGAATTCCTGCAGGTGGGAGACCATCGTCTTCACATGCGTGCCTACGTTGCTGCTGTACGTCTTCTCTTTCGAAGAGCTTCGCTTATCTTTCTCTTGTTTTGTTCTCTTTTGATTCCGGAATGCTAACACTTCAAAAAACAGTTTTCGTTCCGAGATGATGCGCAACAAAAAGAAGTTGAAGTGTTGAGCGGAGGAGAACGCAATCGTGTGTTCTTAGCAAAGACGTTAAAGAGAGGCTGCAATTTGTTGTTGTTGGACGAACCGACCAACGACTTGGACGTTCATGTTTTGAGCAACCTCGAAAATGCACTCCAGGAATTTGCAGGAACGGCCATCGTGGTAACTCACGACCGATGGTTCCTCGATCGCCTTTGCACTCACCTCATCGCCTTTGAGGGAGATGGCAAGGTTCTCTTCTTTGATGGCAACTATTCTCAGTACATGACCGACAAGCGAAAGCGTACAGGTACTTCTCTCTCACTCCCTTCTTTTTCTCTTCTGTTGATTCATCCATTATCAAAAATAGGCAAACAACAGCACACACAACCAAAACTGCGCATGTAACGCCCTTCAAGGAGTAAGCAATAACACATCTCTTATTATCGTCAGCGCTTTTGTGAGAAAAAAAATTTTACTAGTTGCTGTTGTTTGAGGATAGAAGGTGCATAAGAGAAGAATCATCCAACGGACGAGCGTCGTTTTGACTGCTGTTGCTGTTATCGTTGTTGCGAGAAACTGGAGAAGCCATATCAGAAACAGTTTTACTTCTTGTTTTCAGTCTCTTCACAGTCAACGTTCCGGACACGTTTGTTTTCTTGTTGTTCGTCTTCTCTTTCCTTGGAGATGTTATCGATACAGTTGAAGAAGCAGCAGAGGAAGAAGACGAGGAGGATGAGGATGAGGAAGAAGAAAGAGGGAGAGAAAAGGATGATACGTTGACCATCTTTTGTCCGGTTCGCTTCTCTTTGACTTTGTCTCGCATCTTTCGGAGACTCTGTTCCGCTTTGGCGCGTGCCTTCTTCTCCTCTTGAAGTTCCTGTTGCAAGAGTTGAACCTCTCGCCTCATTTTGGCATTGTTGATAGTTTCCTGCTCAAAGCTTCTCTTCAGGTGTTGCATTTCAAGGCTTAGGCGGCGGAACCATTCCTCCAACGACTTTCGAGCTGCCGTTTCAGCGTTGAGCCTCTGCTCTAGTTGTTGGATTGTTATAGGTGTCGTTAGTCGTTGTTGCTCCTTCTCTTTCTCTCCTTTTGTGGCTTCTTTCTTTGCTAATCTCCTCTTTGATAGAGAGGGAGAAGAAGGAGCAGAATAGGAATAAGAAGGACGTTTTTCCTTTTCTTCTTTGTCTTCTGTGTCTTCTTCAAGTGAATCTTCGGGAACCGACTCATCTCTTTCTTCCTCTGGTTCCAATGCAGTTACGTTCTTTTCCTCTCTCGCATCTTCAACAACTCCTCCTTTTTCTTCTCCATCTCCATCTTCTTCCGATGATGATGACGCTGATGCTGATGAAGCAGAAGATGAAGACGATTGGAATGGAATGTGTGAAAGAGCTTCTGGTGGAAAGGGAATAATTCTACAATGAGGTGCTCGATATTTGCTGTTGTTGTTGTTGGGAGTCCTTGAAGTCTCTTTCTGTGTTTCTGAACTTGATGGCTTTCGAATGGAGTTTCTTTTTCGAGGAGAGACTAGGGCGTTAACTGTAGGAGAGAGTGGAGGCGCTTCATCCGCTTCTTCTGTAGTAAATTGTACCCTATCTTTCTTCGGCATAGGCAATGGAGGTATAGCAGTCGTTGTAGAAGTGGAAGAAGGAATGGAAGAAAAAGAATGGGAAATAGGAGGTACTTGCGGAAGCGGTTTTGTTGGACGGGGTTTAACTGCTCTCTTCGCCTCACGTGCATTACAGTTCTTCTCGTTAATTTGTTCAATGACTCTTCGCATGATGACGTGTTGAAGTTCGGCTTTCTCCTCTTCTTTCTCGCCTCTGATGCCTACCTTGTTGTCGATTTGTTTGCGTTTGTTTTCCTGTGGAGAACGAGGCGTATTCGAAGAGGAAGATGGTCCTTCACATTCTTCACAATAAGTCACGGGAAACACTCCAAAACGAAGCTTCGGCACTCCTTTTTCTACAGCAGATGGAGGAGCAAGAATTGCTCCTGTCCACCATCCACTCTCGTGCTCTCTGCAGACTCCAATCATATCTCCAATCTTCAGCGCCAACTCTTCCTCGTTCTGTGCTTCATAGTCATAGACAGCTCTCACATGCCTGACGAATCCATTTTCGTGGAGTTCCAATATCTCTTCCTCCGTCAATGACCCCGTTTGGCGGCATCCGCTCCCCATCTCCTTCTCCAGTTCTTCATCCGTTGGCAACTCTTTGATCAACTCTTTGTACTTTCTAATAAGGGAAGCCGTAAAAGTGTTGACCATCGGAGTCTCCTGCACGATCTTTATGACGTTGTACTCGTCGTCCGTTCGAAGGATGTTGGGTCCAAAACACGTAGCCATGTTGTGAACGTGCATCTTGTTGAACTCCGAACGAGCAACAACGTTTCGCATGAAGCGCAACAATCGTTTCAGCACGAGCAAATTGGCGGGTGGCAGTTGAAGCAGGACCTCAGCGATTTCGGAGGGAGAAGAAGCATCTTGAAGAGTGATGAGATCTTCGTAGAGCTCAAAGGTTAAGAGAGGCTCGGGCAATTCGCGAAACCACTGCTTTAGCAAGTTACACACTAAATGGATGTCCTTGCAGGTGTTCTCCAAATCCACCATTTCTCCTATTTCATTTTATCCAGTATAATAAGAATAGGCAAAGAGCAACATTGGCAAACTGGAAAGAAGCAAATAAACCTTTGTTAAAACGTTTGCGAAGGGCTTCTATTTCAGCAACACTCGCAGATAACCGGAATATCCCTTCTGTGTCGACTGCTGTTTTGTTTGCAACAAATAAATACAGAAAAAACATAATAATAAAATAGGAAAGCAGAAAGCAGAAAGAGTGAAGAATGACGAAAGAATAATCAAGAAAGGAAGAAGAAAGAAGAAAACGAACCACAGCGTTCAATATAATTCATGCATGCCTCCATTACAAAAGGCAGTTTGCGGCCACGAAACGTATCTATCAAAGGAACTCCAAAAACAGCCTCTTCTTTGCTTCCTCTTTGGTTTGGCGAAGAAGACGTCTCAGAAAGAGAAGAAGACTGCGAAGGAAATGCAGGAGTCGCAACAAGAGAAGGTGACAAAGACGAAGACGAAGACGAAGACGAAGACGAAGAAGAAGAAGAAGAAGAATGAAGTTTGTTGTTATGAGTAAGTGGGTTGTCCCTCCGCGAAAAAGAGCCCTTCTTTGGATAGTTGCTCTTCTTGATGAAGCTGAGGGTGGAGGAGACCACTTTGGAGATGTTGTCTTTCTTTTGGAGGAACAAGACCTCATGGGGAGCGACATTCTGCTCGTTCAATGATAACGTGTTGTTCAGCGCTGTTTCGTTTTTTATTGTTTGTTGGATTAAAAATAAGAGAAAAAGAAAAAAGAAAAAAGAAAAAAGAAAAAAGAAAAAAGAAAAAAGAAAAAAGAAAAAAAAAACGAAAACGAAAACGAAAAAAAAAAGAAAAAGAAAAACATTGCAAGAAGACAAAAATGACAAAACAATAAAACCAAACAAGAAGGAAGAAAGGACAAACGATGCTCATCGGCTTTTTCCCGGTAGAGCAGAAGCTTGTAGGGATCTTTGTGCTGCCAACGTTTCGCCAGCTGTGCGACAAGTTCTGATACAGGACCTTCGAAATTGGCGAGCATATCCTCCGTCCAACCGTCCACATTTCGAACCTGTAGCACGTTTACTTTGGGGTGTGCTGAGTCCATGGCGTGTGTGTTTATTTTTTTTGTTCTCTCCGCTCCCTGTTCTACCCCTCTCCACTTTGAGCACTAGAAGAGCCTTTGTTGTTCCCTTTGTTTTTTTCTTTCTTTTTCTTTTTCTTTATTATTTTGTTATTAATACAGGCATACAATTATAAGGGAGTGGTAATCATTTTATCGGGATCATGTCGTCTTGAAGGGCGCCAATTATCGTGACGACATTAAACCAACTTTGTCGACCAAAAGCTTCGCATTCGATCTGTAGAAACCCCCTTTTATGGGTAAAATATTTATGTCGACGCTTTTTAAATGGTAGATCCAACTTTTTGATTTTCGATTGGGGCTTTGAAATTTGTCGACAAAAATTCTGATCTTCAGCATCCATTCCTGTTCCATCTTCATTTTCCTGAAGAGAAGGGAGTGACCTGACTAACACCTCCTCCACCAGCACCAAACAAAATGAACAGAAGCCCCAACGGCCGCAAGAAGAAGACCCTCTTCACGTTCACCACCCTGCGTCTCGCCTTCCTCTTGTTGTTGGCCATCACTCTCTTCCTCTTCTTCCTCACACTCGTCGGTCAGCAGCAACCACCCTCAGCCACAACCAACAACGACGGCGACGACCGTAACGCGCCACCCAAGGAGCCAACCACGTCGACGGCGACGACGACGACGGTCCTCACCCCCCTCCTCTCCTCTGTCCTCCACCCCTCTCTCCCCCTCATCCCTAAAACGGACCTCCAAACATGGGGTCCCGCCAACCTGGCCCAACGCCGGATCGAATTCTTTCGCCACGGCGTGCTCGGCCCTTTCTCCCTATCTCCTCCCTCCTCCTCCTCCTTTTCTTTCCAGCCTGCTTTATTCTCTTCTTCTCGAGCACAGCTCTACGCTTCTTATTCTTCTTCTCCTGCTGCTGCCTCTGCTGCGATGGTCCCCTTTTGGCTGCAGGACAGGCAGCTCTTATCCTTGGCCCTGCACCCGGCGTTGATCAGGCAGGTGAGGGTCCTGCTCGGCAACCACGTTCTCCTCTATGACGTCTCCCTGGTCGACCTGGACAACGACGGCAACGGCGGCGAGCCTCAAGGAGAGGAGTGGCACGTGGACGAGGTGGCTGCCGCCATGCTGCCGGATCGATGCAACCACTCTCTTTCCGTTTTGCTCAACATTCAGGAGAAGAAGGGGAACGAGGGGAAGGGGGAGAACGTTGTTGCCCTGAAAGTGCTCTCGGGGAGCAATGACAGAAAGGTGCCGGTGATGGAGGAAGGCCTGAGGGTGAAAGTTACGCCGACGAGTGTTGTCGTAGAAGAGGAAGAGGAGAAGGAGGAGAGCAACGTTGTTTCGTTGCCGGCAATACGTGTGGAGGGGTCGACTAAAGTGTTCAAGTATGAGGTGGCCCCTAAGCACTATCTTTTACTCCATTCTCAGGTTTCTCCTCTCTGCTTCTCTGCTTATCTCATATATTCTTTTTATTTTTCTATGTTGTATTCTTATGCTTTTTTTTTTTTGAAAAATGAAGGTGTGGTATGGCTTCGGCTCCACAGCATTAACACCAATGCCACCGAAAGTCACTCCATCACGAAGCACCAACAAACCCAACGGCAAATACATCATTCTCCGCTATGCCAAGCCCGAATGCAGCGTTCGAAGCGCTAACCACACTTCATCAATCCAGTACAGCAGTCCTGCTGGACTACCACCAACGCTGCTGGTGAGCGGCACGTTGGAAGGCTCCACCATTAGAAAGGGCCTCAACAACGTGTGGTTAATCAGACCGTCTTCTCTTGATAACATTCCTTCTTCCTCTCCAACAAAACTTTACAGACCCAATCTAAGCCTCACTCATCACTACCAAATAGAAATAGAGGATTCTCCTTTTGCGCAAACTTCCAACAACAAACCTCATCCTCCTATGCAAAAGGAGGCGTTCTTTCGCTTTCCAACTGGTGAGGCTGGGCTGAAAGAAGGGCAACAGCGAGGAGGCATGTTGGTCTTTCAATTTACGAACCATTCTACTCCCTCCCTTGACAAACAGGAGATCCACATGTCCAAGCAACTAACTTTCCGCACGCCTCACATGCCACACTCGCATCTTGATGAGGAGTTGATTTACATCGCTCGCGGCACTGTGCGTATTACACGTTTACCTTTTACTCCTTCGCCTTCCACAAATGCTTTATACTCTGGCGGTGATGAAACGGGTTTGTCGCCGTCGCTTCTGCCGCCTTCTTTACCAGAAGAGACGTTAGCCTCTGCTGGAGATGTTATTTATCACCCATCCTTTACACCACACACCATTACCGCTCACTCTCAACCAACCAGCGACTATGTCTGCATTCGATTCTCTCGCTCATCACGGCAACAAACAGAACAACAAAAACAAGAAGAACAACACGGAGCTACATTGCCTCCACTCATCATTCAACGAAGCGTTTCTTCTGGTCTGGAATCTACCATCATTCCTTCTCCCTCTTTTCCATCACCTTCTTCGCATCAATACGAACAAACAACTGGACGACAGTTCCTAAATGGCAAAACCAGCATGTTATCTCAACTCGAAGGACATACCACCGTTTTACTTCCCGGCAAAGGCTACGACCCTCATCACGACGATTATGACGTGCTGGTAATAGTGGAGGTGGGGGAGGTGAAGGCGATGCCGGAGAGCCGAGTCATGAGACGTGGCGACATGCTGTACGTCCCCGCTGGTCAGCCTCATGGCCTCAGAAACGTGGGCCAAGTGCCTTCTCGCCACGTTGCCTTTGAGTTTCATCCATGAACTCTTTCTCTTCTTGTTGTTCTTGTTGTTCGTCTCTTCGTTCTTTTTCTTTTTCTGTTTCTTCTTCTCCTTCCTGTGTTTACGGGCATCGATGCAAGGCCTCTCTCTTCTTTTTCAGGAACGGCAAGCCACACGTTAGTGATTTCGTTAACAACTCCCAAGCCCGAAACAGACACACAAAGAGAAACGAAAACCGTTTCGGCGAAGAGCACGTGTGCAGACAGACTTGCTGTTGCGCACCCCGACTTGGCCTCGAGGGATCTGAACTCGCGTTTTCGCTTTATCCAATAATATAATGTATAATTACCAGAAAACGCCAACCGGCTCATTTGCTGCAATTAGCGATTGGTTCGGCGAATTACACCGGTTCTTTTGCGCTGTTCTGATTGGTTGCTGATGTTTATGAATTGCCACTATATCTGTTCAAACGGATCCGTTGCCTCCTCTCCATTACTGCTACTAGGTTTTTATTTTTTAACATTTAACTTTTGAATCAAACGGAACAAACGGAAACAGTTCTCTCTCTCTCCTAACCCTGCGGCAGACAAGTTTGTAAAGCGAGGTTTGTTGTTATATATAAACAAAAGGCAGAGATGACAAACAGATTTTCGGCGGCGGGTTTGCTGGCCGCTCTCGCTCTTCTGCTGGTTGTGGCATTGCTGGCGGGGTTCCCCAGCGGGGTTGATGCCCTTCGGAAACGAAGCCCCCTGCACGAGAGCCTGGCTCCGGCCAGCCTTCGCCCCGGCCGCCTTGGCGAGGACTGGCACCACGTGCCCCGCCACAAGCCGGGACACTTGCCCAAGTTCGGAGGGCGGAACCAATACCGCCAGCTCAACGACGCCCTCCAGAACGACACCATGAGCGACCCCTTCCAGAGCAACCACCAGCTCAGCAAGGCCAAGAACTTTGTGGCCGTCAACCGCTTCCGAAAGTGCGTGGACCATGAATGCGGAGAACAGACCGACGCGGTGGAGGTGATCGTGACGGAGTACAGGAAGTTGGACGGGAACAACGAGTACCGCTTCGAGCTGCCCGGCACAAGTCAGGGTTATGCGGTGGCCAGCCCCGACTTTTACGGCTCTTTGCACACCAGCCTTGTTGTATTTTATACCTCTGACACAGGTAACCTGTTTTGTATATTTGTTGGTTTTGTTTATTGTTCGCTTGTGTAACAAAACAAAAAATAAGGGTGCTCGCGTAACGCATACATGATACTCGACTCCAAGCATGACGAGTTTGCGGCTGGCCAACCCCCGGTAAAGGTCACAGGTTGCCTTGGTGGCGTGGTACTAGTTCTTTCTCTCTTTTTGCTTCTCTTTCTGCCCTCTTCTCAGTTACACTCTCTCTTACTTTTTTTTTTCAGCAAAACGAAGTGGTGAGAGGAGTGGCATGGGGCAACGTCAACCCCACCGCTGCCTATGAGCTGCAAACTGAAGAGCTGTTGGTGGTGACCTTCGTGACGGCTGGTAGCAACATGGGGAGATTGACCTACAAGCTCTACTCTAGAAGCGAGAGCACCGATCTCCTCGAGTTGGAAAGCAGCCTGATTATCAACAACGTTCATGCTTTCAACCCCAACAACAAGCAAGGCGATGGTTTCTCATCCTACTTCTCGTCACATTTCCTGTTAATATCCTTCTAACTTCGTTCTTGGTTTTTTCTCTTGGATGAACAGTGGTGGTGGGAGACTTTGATGGAGATGGTTTGGAAGAGTTTGCGTGTTTGTACTTCACCGCGGCGGATGAGGCCACCGTGGACATCATCTTGGTGGACGAGAACATGCAGCTCTCTGTCGGCTCTTCCTTCACCTTTGATTTTCCTGCTCAAACCTACGGACAAATGGCAGCAGGCCATCTGTTCTCCTCCGATTGGGAAGAGTTGGCTTTGTTGTTTGGCGTCAAGACCCAGGTTCGCTTTTCTTTGCTCTCCCTTCTCCTCATTTTTCTCTGTGGTGCTCTGCTTCCGCTCTTGCGAACCTCCCTTCTTGCCAGCCACAAAAAAAAACAATTAACATTGGCTTCATGCGCAATACATAACAGGACAGCAATTCCGGATTCTATCTGCATCATTTGAAGGTGGACCCTGAAGAGGGAGAACTGGAGGTTGGAGCGCCTCCTGTGAAGCTTGATGGCGGAAAGCTCCATCTTAATTATATGGCTATGGACATCGTAGTTGGCGATTTGAATGGCGATACTCGAGATGAGGTATGGCATGATGATGTTTGTTTGGTACCTTCGCCAATTCAACTCGACTAACATTCTCCAAATGACATCATTGAAAGGTTGCATTCACGTATTCAGATGATTCCTCGAATCCCACCAATCCTTTCTCCTGGCAAGTTTTTCTGTGGGCGGCCCAGGTGGAAGCTGCGCAAATTGTCCCTTTGACTGCTGAACCACTGTCTAACCTCCGCAGCTTAACGGTAAACGACAACTCGGAATCAATGTTCGCTTCGCTGGCCATCGGAAGATTCAGCCAACAGGAACCAATCGAGGCAGAGGGCATGTGCGTAATTCCCTTCTCTCGTTCTTTATTTCTTCCTCTCTCTCTCTCTCTCTCTCTCTCTAACTTTGGTTGACAAACACATTACCACGCGTTTTTTTTTTTCTGAAAAGCTTTCACGAACACATTGCCGTGATGGGTCCCATGGAAATTGCGTTGTTTCGCTGGTATCAAGAGTCTGCTTTAGAGCGAATGACTCTTCAGGGAACTGTCCGTCGTAGCTCGGGCCAGGAGGCTAATAATGAGCTGTACAACAAGGAATTCCTGACGGGAGTGTATTATGCCACAGAGAATGTGCGTTTGGGCAAACCTCGCCACTGGAAATATCCCAAAGTCCTCAACATTATTGCTTCTCTGAGAAGTTTGCTCTCCTTCTCTTCTCTTCTCTTCTCTCTCTCTCTCTCTCTCTCTCTCTCTCTCTTAATCATTAGTTAATAGTTTGAGCTTTTCTTTATTGCCTAACAGCCCCACCAAGACATTATGACATTGTGGACGGAGTGGCTTATGGAGTCAACGTAAACCCTCCCAACAACTTTGGGTACATCGCTGTTAAGACCAGCTTTGAGTCATCGGGAAGCACGGGTTCACGTTTCAGCGTTGAATACAAGAGGAGCTGGGCTGCTGGCGCTGAACTTAATGTACATTTTCTCACTTATCGTTTTGATAGAAATATTATTTCTAATTGGAATCAACACAAAGGTGTATTTGGGCAAAGTGACGGTGGGGCTGGAAACAACATATGGCCGAAACTTTGAAAACGTTAACACGCAAGAAAGCATAGAAGTATGGAGTGATCTCACGGAAGCGGTGGAGGATGATGCGCTGATCCGAACGGAAGTGGTGTACGATGTGTGGGAGTATCCCGTGTATTCCTTCAACTTCACCGAAACTGAGCCCACAGACTACATTGTGGTCATCTGGCCGGAGCGTCTGCCCGATGGCTCTGAAGATAAACGACTACATGCCCTTGGGTATTCACCATTTCTCCTCTATGCACTCTTCTTCTTTCTCACCAAGTTCTGTCATATACAGGTTCAAGAGCCCGAATTCTTTCGTGAGACCATGGAACGAAGTGAACAACCTCTTCTCTTACTCTGCGAATGCACCTCCCAATCTTGGTGGTCGCACCCTCAAATCCTTCACCAAGAAGTCCTTTGGAGGCACCACCTCTCTCTTCGAGGTCACGTGGGAGGAGATTCAAGAGCAAAGCGAGCTCACCCAGACCTCATTCGGTGTCGGTGCCTCTTTCGGATTGGACATGGTGGTTGAGACGGAGAACGGCGTCGAGGCCTTTGGCAATAGTGCCAAAACCAAGGGCAAGTGGGGTTTTGACTTGGAAGTCACAGGAGAGTACAATTCGGAAGATATCCAGGTCAGCAGCATGACCATCAGGTTCGCATGGCTTCCTTTTCTTTGTTCCTTTCCTTCTCCTGAAGAATGAACAATCTGCTGACATGTGCATCTCAATCACGTTGCAGTGAAAGCACAAGAATTGCCATCAAGTTAGACAATGCTTCCCCAGAAGGAGGGCTCTATCCCTACGAAATCAAGCCTTACATCTTTTACGACAAAGACCTGGGCTATCTGTGCGTGGACTATGCTGTGTACCTCCCAACAGGCACCTCCCAAGGCACTGTTTCTTTCTGGGAGAAGATCTACAAGTAAGTCATCACCACATTGCTGAAACCTTCCACTCCAATTCTCATCTTTCCCTATTTCTGTTGCTCTCTTTTGCTTTTGTTGTGCAGCAAACCAGACCTGACTTGGAACTTGCCATACCGATGGGATGTGCTGAACAACCAACCCTCTGACAACAAGTACTTCACCAAGTCTTTGGCTGTGAGCAACGAGAACCCAGTAGCTGGAGAGAACCTTGTGGTGCTGTTCCATGCTCGTGATTACAGTCTCATCCCCGCCAAGAACGTGGTGCTTCGTTTCTTCCAAGGAGACTTCCGCAATCCCGCCAACCAGTTTGGAGAAGACCTGCTTCTGGAGGAGGTGTGGAAGGAGGGCTTCATGGGCAGCATCAACGACACATGGAGAGAGATCCAAGAGCCACTGGATCGTTGTCTGTATGCTTGGTTGGATCCCGATGATGAGATCCTGGAAGTGCACGAGAACGACAACGTCGGTTACATCATCTTGAATACAGGGTTATTCAGCCAGAACGAGCTTGTATTTTGTGGAGACATCATCAAGGACACCTTTGGCTTTGAGATCCCTCCAGACAGCTTGACCTCCGCTGCCTCGAAATTGTTGCCTTCTTTCTTGGACTGGTTCTGAACAAAAAGAAGGGAATCTTTATTAAATAAATAAATACTTTTGTGCTTTATTCGCTATTCACTTGGCGGTTCCAGCAAGCGCCCTTCAAAGACGCCACGCACAGAGTTAAATAAAAGTATTGTTCCGCCACTGGCTGCGTAGTTCCGCAAGTCATCCACAGAAATGCGACCTTCCACCAGTTGCCCTGTTGCCAGAAGCTTGTACCGCATGCAGCCGGCCAGTAATCCGCTTGTCACTGGAGGGGTTACCCATTCCACGGTTGAAGATGAGGCCGCTTCTCTTCTTGCAATTGCAATGTTGGCTATACATGTCTCTGTAACCTCACCGTGTTCATTGTACAGTATCACATCATCGGCTTGTTCTCCTTTGTGCTCTGCTGCCGATTCGTAAATGCTTCTGTTTGTTGTTTTGTGATACAGGAAGGGATTCATTGCGCTCTCCACAGGGCGCGCAGCAAACTTAAGCTTGAAAACCATTCTCGATAGAGGATGACTTGCTGTGGCACCTTCGTCGTTTATAGCGCCCAAAAGGGGTTGAATAGAGGAGAAAAAGGAAACAGGGGACATGGCGAAGCGCTGAATTTCTGTGATGCCGTTCCTGTCGAGTAACAGTCGAATGCGACATAGTGTATGTTGGTTTGTTTCCTTCCATTCTTGTTCTTTGGCCGATAGAGCCGCTTTAACGTTTGTCATCTGGGCGGTGGAAGCATCAAAACCAAAAAATTTGGCAGAGGTAAAAAGACGGTCCAAGTGTTGCTCTAAAAGGAAAAAACCTTTTTCTAGCTCCCACCGAATCGTTTCCAACAAGCGAAAGTCGTCCAGATTGTTACCAGCAGAAGGAGTGGAGAGGGTAGCTAAAGATGAAGGCTGAAGGTTGTTTTCTTCCTGTTCAATACTGGCCAATACCTCTCCGCAGAGATGCTGAGAGGGAAAAAGGGTAAGTGAGCGATCAAACAATACGATCGTTGAATAGGGAGGCACACCAAAGAGCCAGTAACCATGATGATTGCTTTTTCGTCTTCTCTAACCGCAGAATCCAGAGCATCAGTTACCGAGAGCTGAACATCTACTGTGTCTATAGCAGCAGAACAACCATTAAGAGCTAACTTGGCGAGAGCTTGCGGGCTTTCTCCTCTCAACCAGCCTACATTGGCTGTTACTGGCACAAAAGTTGTAGTCTGGCAAACCTGTTCTACTGAGTTTGAAGAGGAATAGGAGTAAGAGGAGTCATTTTCCTCCTGTTCAGTAAGAAGCGCCCGTAAGAAGCCAATGTGGTCTTTGTGGGAGAGCATGCCAATTATCCAATGAATGTGTGTTGCCTGTTCATTACGAGTGCGTAGAAGAGAACGAGCAAAACGACCCACAAAGAAGCCAGCATCAGTGTTGTGACCTCCATCAATCCAAACCTTTATCACAAACAACCGGTCAGAAACTTGTGGGCATGTTTCTATGCGAAATGATTTTACCTCTCTACCTTTCCAACAAATGCATTGCAGACGTGCCACCCACTTGACAGATTTAAGGGCTTCTGCAATAATGGCTCTGTTGGCAAGGCGATCCCATCCACTGTTTCTCAGCACATCTATTGCCGCCATCACCGTTCCAAAATTGATGCGCTGATGCTCTCCTAATGTCGCTTAGGTAAACATGGAAAATAAAGAAACTGTGCGAATACTAGCGTTAGCTGACCTTTTAATGAGAGCTCGTCTCCATTTGTATCAAACGTTTGAGCTATTACGACGTGACTATTCATGCTGGTTGCATATTGACTTATCACCAGAACAACTTCCGGAGGCAGCGAGCATGCTAATATAGCATGGCAACCAGGCTTTATAATACCCATCTTCTGTTTAGCGATGTCTACCTTTGTCTTTCCTATTTTACGCATCAGCAAGGTGAGGTCTAAAAGCCAGCAATCTTCACTAAAGACAGAACAATATTTGTACCAAGTACATTCACATGGTCGAGCCCAATAGATGTGATGATGGCAAGAAGGCAGCTATCAGTGACATTAGTTGCGTCCAATCTTCCCCCCATGCCTACTTCGATCACACCTACTTCAACCTGTTCTTTGTGAAAGTGATAATACGCTGCTGCGGTCTACTCATAAAAGTCAATCCAAAAAAACAAAAGTGGTGAGTAGATTCCTCTTCCCAAATTAAAAAAAAAACCAAAACAAAAAAAAAAACGAATGCACAAACCAATGCCTCGAACTGGGTTAGAGAAATGTTGAAGCGGTGCATCGCATCTGCTATGACTGATACAGCGTGGCTGAGAGAGTGCGGTGATATGTCGTTGTCATCAACCGAAATGCATTCCGTCCAACGAACCAGATGAGGTGATGTAAATCTTCCTACTTTATATCCGGCTTTGCAAAGAATGGTAGACAGCAGACAGCACACCGAGCCTTTCCCGTTTGTACCTTGACGCAAGCGCGAAATGTTAGTACTTAAAGTTGTAACCAACACAAGAACAAAATACACACCTGTGACATGGATAATAGGATAACTATGCTGTGGTTGGCCTATATGCTTCAAAAGGAGTTTGATGCGATCCAAGCTGAGGTCCATGCCGCGAAAGGAAAGTCCTTGCAAGAACTTTGCGCCCCAATCTGGATCTTTTCGTTCAATTGAACTAGCTACCATCGAACTGCGAGCAGCCGGAAGCTTTAACTTCTCTGGCGCACCTTAATACCATATGTCATTTATATGAAGATAACTGATGCTAGTGAACGACTCGCCAACTAAAGTACCTTGCACTGTAATTTCTTCTGGCGATGAGGCTGTAGTCGATAGCAAAAAACTGTGAAGCAGTGCCTTTGCTTTAAGGAGCATCTCGTCAAATTCGGACTGTTTATCGGAAGCCGCAACTATGGCTCCTCCACAGCCTATGCTGATCATCGCTCCTCCATTCTCCTTTTTGGACTTTTCATCCTCTTCGTTGAGGATGACCGCTGTACGAATGACAACACTCATGTCACAGGAGCGGCCGTTCAACGCTATAAAGCCCAATGTACCAGAGTATACTTCTCTTGCCTCTCTTTCCAAACTATCATAAGAAACGCAGATATGAGTCGAAAAAGCGATCACGCCAGCCCAACTGAAAGAGATAGGTGTTACCTATGAATGATATCCATGGAACGTAGCTTTGGGGCGCCGGTCATGCTGCCTGGTGGGAAAGCGTGCCTCAAACACTCTAAAGAGCTTTGGTCTTTTCGAAGCTTTCCTCTTACAGTTGACACGAGCTGATGAACCGTTGCGTAGCTCTCTACATCTAAAAAACACCAAAAAAAAAAAAAACAAAACAAAACAAAACAAAACAAAACACAAAAAACCAAAAACCAAAAACCAAAACAAATGGCATTTTAGTGAATGCTCTAAAACGAGAGAGAGAGTGAGAGAAACATATTACCCATTAATAAAGGTACATGCACAGATCCGATCTCGCACACTTTGCCAATGTCATTGCGGATTAGGTCCACTATCATTAGATTTTCCGAGAAGTCCTTCTTGCTCTCCCTCAAGGTCTTAGCAAGCATCCTATCTTCTTCTTCCGTTTGACCTACGAGAGCTAGAGTTACTCATTTCTGATACACAGCGGCACCTAAGAGCAGAATGCAATTCGGAAAGCTATACCTCTTGGCATGGTGCCTTTAATGGGTTTTGACTCCACATCACCCTTTGAGCTGATTGTCATGAATCGCTCTGGAGAAGAGGAGCAGATGGCATAACCTGGAAATAGGAAGAAAGCTCCATAGGGTGCTGCATTCACTCGTCGCAACGTCCGATAAAAGAGTATGCTGTCGGGCTCTGTTACACCTTCCACTTTCACTTTGTTTGTAAGACAGATTTCATAGCTCTCCCCGTCTCTTATTTGTTGGAGGCAATGCTGGAGAGAAGAGGCCATAGAGATAATGAGATAAGGAATTCACAAAACAATCAACAAACAGAAGGAGGCATACTTGAATATTGTTTATATAAGTTGAGTGATCGCGGGCTAACCTGAAGCTAATAGTTTTATCACTGGAACTGCCATCATTAGAAGACGCTGGCAGAATAGCAGCTATGTCATCACTGTTTATGAGGTTACAACAAGCTCAAACAAATAAGCTATGTAGTACCGAAAGGACTAAAACAAGGAAAGCTATACACACAGTTTCCTTTGATCGGAGTCAGCAACAAACTTCCTCAGCAATTGCTCCGTCTGAGTGAGCCACATTTTCCAATCTTGATCGTCATGCTGCGAAGATGAGGTAATATCTTCTAATGCAAGAAGATACACGACCTTCAGTTCATGGTCAAAAGCGAGCATCTTGTCTGCGAACATGAATGCGGCATCAGGAAGGGAGCTCTGTGCGACTTCGCACGAACCGCATTCTAGCCTCATCTCATAACCAAAGTATCCCGTGAACCCACACTGGAAGTTGAACGGAAGAGAATCTATCAACACGATTTATGTTAGATGATAGTATGAGAGAGAGAGAGAGAGAGAGAGAGAGAGAGAGAGAGAGATTATAGTCGAAGATACCGTCATGACGGCAGTAACGATTGCTCAACTCTCGTTGCATGTAATCAAAAAAGCTATCCTCGGCGGCAAGCGTTTCAATTCTCTTTTCTTTTCCGGCTTGAATTGTGACTTGCTTGGCATGAACGTTGTAGAATAGGTGGAAGGCAGGCACCCCCATGAACGAGAATCTACTTCGGCCTTGTTCCACGCGACTGGAATCCAACCAGAAAGCCCGCACCGTATTCTGTCCCGTTTCTTCCTTGCTATTGTCAAGCATCCGCATAAATACCGTTTCGCTGTCCAGGAAAAGTGTACAAGAGGCAGTGTCATCGCTGTAGACTCGCCGCCAGTGAAGGCGATACCGTTCGCACTTGCTTTGTTCCATACCTGCTATCCTGAAACAATGAGAGAGAGGAAGAGAGAAGTCAGCCAGCCAATAAACAAGATAACTCACTACCCCACAAATGAATACAGAAAGATTTACCTGAAGGATGGCAGCACGGAAAATGGTTGTGGAGTTGTTGCAAGGCTCTGATTCTCCTCTTTATCATGTTGACCAAAGCAACAATCGTCACATTCTTGTGGAGACACCGTCTTAGTATCTATTGGCATTCTTCTCTTCCTCCGTTCTTGCGTCAACTCCAAGGAGAGATTATGAAAGTTTCGTAAGATGACCTTGCCATACTCCGTGCACACTGACTCCGGATGAAACTGAACTCCCCACAGCGGCTTTCGTTTGTGCTTGATAGCCATCACCACACTTTCTTCTTCTTCTCCTTCTTCTTTCGATTTTTCGTTTGCTTTATCACAATCTCCTTCCGTGCTGTTGTTGGTAGCCGTCCATGCTATCTCTTCTATGTCATCTTCTTCTGCTTCTTCGACTCCTTTCTCTCCCTCTTTTGCTGGTTTGCTCTGAACGATCCATGAGTGATAACGCACCACATTAAAGCGGGAGGGCACTCCCTCAAAGAGAGAGTCCGTCCCGTTGTGTCGGACAGGGGTGACCACCCCATGAGCCACCTCCCGCGCCAACACCACGCCTCGGCCGGCGGAGAGGGCGAGCCCCTGGTGGCCCAGACACACCCCTAGCACCGGAAGCTCCCCATTGGCTTCACGCAACAAAGGTTCGCATACGCCAAAGTCTTTTTTCGCTGCATGTCAGCACGCTTCATGCTTTCTTTGCTATGCAGAGAAGAGAACAAGAGAGAGAGAGAGAGAGAGAGAGAGAGTGGCGGACCTTGTGGCTTGGAAGGTACGCCAGGCCCAGGCGATATGACCACATTGTCGTAGAGGCGTGCCTCAGGAGGGGAGGAAGGGTCCAAGCCCAGCCGCTGGCGCAGCACGGGCCATGGCAGGGAGTCGTTGCGGAGGACATCCGGCGGCGTGCCGCCATTTATTTCCGCGATGTACTGGAAGAGGTTGAACGTGTACGAGTCGTAGTTGTCGATGAGCAGCGTTCGCAGCGACATCCTTCTTCCCCCTCTTCCCCTCGCCTTCCACCAAGTTTTCTGCTTCTAGGATTCTTCTTCGATCGGATTAATCATCATCGGTGAATTTTAAATTCTCCTATCGGTCGATCACTTTAATAATACGTCCGATCGAATAAACACGTCAGCAGCAGCCTTGTTATTTTCCTCTATGCTGTACAGCATGATGGTTGGTTGCCCTTTCTTGCCATTTCTTTTCAGCCACATTGTGGCTCCCTGCGCACTGGCCCGATGGCGAATGTTGGTCCCTCAACCACGCGTCTTGGCCACGCAAACGCCAACTTGGGAAAGTTCAAAAAAAAGTGCGAAGCAAAACAGTCTCTTATTGGCCAAGTGTGATAGATCCTGCTCATGCTTCCTATCTTGTTTTGTACAAGGAGGACGTAAGAGGACGTCGTCCATTCACTCTTTGGCTAAAATTCTTTCTTATAGGGGAAAGCGTGGCTCTCGTCCCAGGAGTCTTTCAGCAGGCCGATGTGATAGAATGTTGAGCGAGGGTAAAGGTCCCACTCCGGGGTACGGCCAGGTTGCCGTGTGAGCCAATGCCAACCAGCCATTGGTGGCTGCCTCTTGAACAACTGCAGGAGATCAGGGTGGTCCCAAAAACTTCCAGGATTGGAGCCCAGCAGCGGATGGGAAGCATCTGAAAGAGCGGCGATACTATTTTGCATCGGCTCGATGCGCGTGGAGCGGGCTTCGATGCTGGCACGGCATCCGGCCACCACTACTGGTCCCACGTAGTACGGGCACATGTGATTAGGTAGAGTGTGCCTCGATATTCTCAGCGCATTCATAACCTTGCTGATGGTGTCTTTTTCAGGCCGCTTTCCAGTCACCACCAGAGAGACGGCGGTGTGCTTGCTGGATTGGGACTCCCCTAGAATGCCATGAAACTCTCTGTACACCTAACATAGTGGGTTAGCATTTGCTCTCTCTTTTGGGGAACAAATAGAGGAAAACGTTCTCGCACCTCTTTTTGATGGTCATCATTCGCGAGGAACTCATCCCCATCCACAACGTACATCAACCTCACGTGTTTTTGTTGGCGGGCCACACGGCGCAGCCACCCCCTTGGCTTTGGCACCTTGATCACCCGATAGCTCACCTTTGTGTGATTGTAGGACAAGGTGTCTGTAAAGGAGTGCACAAAGATGCTGCAGCCTCCACCGGTTGAGCTATCCAGGCAAAGAGGTGGTGTTGGGGATGCAAAGAACTGGCAGTACTTTTGGATGAGAGTTAGAACACGGTCCAGGTTGGTTTGATCCAGGCCAGCAAGAACGAATGTGGTGAGCTTTCCTGGTCTCTTTTCTTGCCATGTTCTTTTGTTTTGTGGAGCAGCAAGAGAGAGAAAGAGACCGAGAAAGAGAGAGAGAGAGAGAGAGAGAGAGAGAGAGAGAAACGACAAGACAGACAGAAAGAAAGAAAGAAACGACAAGAAAGAAAGAGAGAACGAGAGACATGAGATAAGAGAACAGTAACGCGACATGAGAGTTAAAATAACAGGGAGCAGCGAGGGCAGAGACGTCACAAAGAGCAGAGAGGACACAAAGAAAGAGAGAACGCGAAGAGGTACCGAAACATCTGTAAATGAGTGCGAAACAACCTTTTCATTGAGTTGTCCTTCATCCTTTCTTCCTCGTCACTAGGAGAAGACGAGTTCTCCTCCGCCGAGAAGAAGCGCCTCAGATCAAAAGGTACGGAAGGGTTCCAATGCGAAGGCGGGTAAGTCTCTGAGAACCGCTGCAACACATGGCCAGGAGGGCAGTCTCCCCAGCGGTTGTTCCACGCTTCCACCGAGTCTCTAAGGGGTATTACGTTCTTGTTCCCTATCACTTTCTTGTATCCTTTCTCTTGTTCGTTTGAGGGGAGAGTTTCCTGTTCGTTCCAACAGACAAAGACAGTGAAGGTTGGGATTCACAAAGCAAAACAAGAAGAAGCGTACAGGAGTGTAAGGGTGAACACCGGCATTCTCTCCCCAAAAGTCTTCCCCAAAGGTGCGGAGGTAAAGCACCAGCCACAAGGACTTGGAGTTGCATGCCTTGTGTAACGCTGAACAGGTGCACATCAATCGGACCAGATCTGGCGGCTCCAAGTGACACAGCACCAGCTTCAACGTGTTCTCATCCAAGCCCAAGAGGTTGTTGCCTTCCATTTATGTTTTTTTTCCCCTTTTCTTGCCTCTCCCTCCCTCCTTCCTTCCTTCAATATTTCTTTGTCGCGACGAGAAAGCAAGATTCTCCTTCTCTTTTGTTCCTCGGTGTCTGCACTAACCAAGCTTGAGAAACAAAAAAGAGAACCAACCAGAGGCCATGCAGCAGAAAGCTGATAGGAAAAAACAGCAAAGACGATAATAATAAAGAAAGGGTTGAAAGCAACGCGGGAAACAGGTTTGCTGGTTATAGGAGTCTGTTTGTTGTCACAGGTTCAATCACTCTCCCAATCCACCTCCCTCCTCTCCAGAATGACCTGCGATGAAGTACGCAGCGCGTCTATGAACTGCCGAAAGGTTTCTTTAACGTGGTCGCCATTGCGGCAGATGTCGTTGAATGGGAAGGATTCCGCAAGTGAGAGCCATGACTTCATGAGCTTTTGAAGCTCTGGGACCTGCGCTTTCGCTCCGGTGAGAGCCTCTGTCATGTTCGATGCCCAAAACTTGGAACGCATATTCAAAGAGTAAAAGTAATCCCTGAACTGGAGAGACGTAACAACAAACAGAACATTAGATAATCGAGATGCAACAAGCAAATGAACGAAAGGTGGTACGAGCAAACAACGGAGGCCACACAATGATACCTTAAACACGCCGGGATTGAGGGGAAGGCTCATGTCAAACAGCCAGGTGGCCGGAATACCAAGGGCATGGGCAAAGACAAGGCCATGTAATGACGTAGACACGACATGATGGCAGTGCAACAGGGCCTCTATCTGCTGATATGGCTGATTGCGCGTCAACAGAACGGTCACGTTGTTGCGTTCCAACTCTTCTTTGAGCGGAGACTGGTCTAGGTGAGATTCGTGAGAGTTATGCGGAAGAAAGCAGTGCGGATGGCCGCGGGTGTAGTTTCTCTTGGCGTCCAACAAAAGTGAAGGGAACACGAACGGGATCAGCAAACCAGGGTCACCAAAGTTGTTCACTGAGCAAGTCACGTTGTTCTGACGGAGGCGTTGACGCGAAAATGGACCTCTCAAGGCCAGCATCTTAACTTGTTTTAGTGACTCCCAGTCAGTATTAGGCATACTAGCATCATGAAGCCCTGCATGGTTGGTTTTGAGCATTTTGCGTGGAAAAGTATAAGCGGATACGAAACAACTAACCAGAACCCCATACCAAGTCTCCTGGTTGAGCAAACTGCAGGACAGAACCCACAGCAAGCAACTTTGGTGATACTTGTGTGGATGCGGTCAACAGCAGTTCGGATTGTGGCCGGTTTAGCAAAAAGGACATGAGATCCTTGTTAACTTCGTCTCCTACATTGGTGACGTTCCACCGCAGCTTTCCGTCCCAGAAATATACAGGAAGAGTTTGCTCGCAAGAAGCGTGGCTTTTGTAGAGGTGCTCAGGTATTCCGCGCACTGTATCGGTGATGTCTTCCGTGATGACGGCCGGGCATATTTCTGTGTGGTCCTCCCTTGTGTTGGTTGCTTTTATGTCCGTTGTATTTGTTGTGGTGATCGAGGCTGCTGTAGTGAGTGGAGGAGGCGATTCAGCTTTTAAAGTGCCTCCTTTTGTGACCGTAGCGAAGAGCAGGGTAAGAAAGACGCTTCTGCAGCAAAACGTCACTGGCTCCAGTGGTTTCATCACTTCTTACACCTTTGTTCTTTCCAAGCAGATGCGCACCAAGCCCACTTTGTCTCCGTGGTGGGTACCCCGAAAGTGCACTGGAAGCTTGGGGGTTGGTTGGTTGCGCAAATCGAGGTGAACCGACATATCTTGTTTCTCCTTTTTTATGCCACAATATTGCCAACAGCTAATTATTTTTAGAAGCGCTTAGCGAGGCGTACGGCAGCACCGCTTCCCACAGTCAGCATCAAGTGCCAAAGGCGGCAACCCCACGGAGCCCACACGGATGAAGGGTTGGCAGAGGCAAGAGCAAGAGCTTGTTCTTTGTGATGAACCTCCTCTTGACAGGCCCGCTGCAACAATAGTCGCAACGCTCTCTGTTCGTGTTCACCTTCCAGCGCTTTCAGCTGTCGGCTGTAATGCTCTTCCACAAAACTTTCCACGGCATGAATTGTGAGGAAGAGAGCGTTCGGGCCGCCAAGTATCGTGGGCATAGCACCGAGACTCCACCCAGCAGCTTTCCACAAGGAAACCAGCCTTGTCTGTTCCCGTGGAGGCACCAAGACCTCCATCCACTCCAAGTGTTGCTTTTCGGTGGACAAGCTCTATGAACTCTTCCATTTCTTTCTGTCGTTGATGTGCAGGGTCGTCGTGGTTGCTGCCTCTCAGGAACAAGCGTCTCCTTAGACGGGCCGCTTGGTTTGCTCCTTTGTAAATCCATACAGCCCCTGTGGTACGGGCAAAACGTGTAAGCCTATCTCCGCTTTGGCAGACTAAGGTTCGTTGCTTGAATAATCATAGAGAGAAGGAAAAGAGAAGAGCGTGGCCTCTGACCTACTTCCCCTGCGTGGTCGCTGCGGAGCTCAGCTAGCATAGGAGCAGGCAAGAGGTGCTTCTGGGCTAGCGCCCTCCACAACAGCTCCTTTGACGGCACTTCCCTGCTTGCGGTTTGATCCTTCTGCTCGTTGCCGCTTTTGCCAACACTGCAGTGGTTAAGAGGAGGATCAACCATAGCCCTGCTGTTAGTGCTGAGAAGACTTGGTACGGCTGTCCAGAGCGTTGTCTCTGTGCAACAGCATATTCTAAGCACCCTCGCTTGCTTCAGCATCTTTGAGAAGAACCTTCACTCAACGCAACTATTGGCTCATCTTTTTTTTTTTTTGTGTTTGATGAACTTTTCCGTCAGAGTAGAGTCTAGCTTGAGTAGAGTACATAAGAAGGGGGAGCTTCACTATTTATTTGTTAGGTTGTGGGCAGCAGAGCAATGAGAAAGGAGGATAAGACTAGAGTGATGGTTGTGGTGTACATCACGGCAAAAAAAAGGTCATAAAGCAGGTCAACAAAAACAAAAACACAAAAAAGAAAAAAGTACAGTCACCACCATCATCACCACTACAAGCAATGTGCGTGTGCGTCAATGCACAGGCCACATTCGCAGTGTCGCAGTAACAAAAGTGTTTTAAAAAAACAAAAACAAAAAACAATCACCAATAAAACCAAAAAAAGAGAAGAGACGAGGTGGTAGAGGATTGCTACCACTCAAAAGCCAATGCTTTGCATTGCATTGTTCAAAAAGACTGTGTGTATGGAATGCGTCAGCTTTTGATTGGAATTAGCCTTCTCGGTGATGAAAGGATGCTGCATACCCAGGAGGATATTGTCAGTGTCAGAGAAGTAACAAACAGAGAAGAGGAAGAGGAAGAGGAAGAGGAAGAGGAAGAGGAAGAGGAAGAGGAAGAGGGAAGAGGAAGAGGAAGAGGAAGAGGAAGAGGAAGAGGAAGAGGAAGAGGAAGAGGAAGAGGAAGAGGAAGAGGAAGAGGAAGAGGAAGAGGAAGAGGAAGAGGAAGAGGAAGAGGAAGAGGAAGAATACCTTAAGCAACTCTTCTGCACTTGGACGTTTTTCAGGGTCAAATGTGAAGCACAATGAGAGGAAATCTAGCAACTTGGTCGAGTATTTGGATTGGTTTTTAAGAGAGGGAGCTCCTTTGGTTGCAGTATCAAACATTGCCTAACGCATACGAAAAAAGCCACCGAAAGGATGTGAGTTTTAAGAAGTGCCAACAACACCCATTGCAGCTAGACAATAAGGTATAGCGTACTTTGAGCGAATGCTGGTTGTAATAGGGAGGTTTTTTCTCCATCATCTCCATAAGCACTGCCCCCAAACTCCAGATGTCGGCTTTACAGTTGTAAGGTTTTCGTTGGATAACCTCAGGCGCCATCCAGTATCGAGAGCCAGCAATACCGCCAACGGTATCCTCCTCTTCTGACATCTCAGCACAAAGCCCAAGATCGGCTGCAGCATGATATGAATTACAACAAAGCCCTTGAGAATACAAACAAATAACGACATAAAAAAGCACTTACCAAGCTTGACAACACCGTCCATGTTCAACAAGACCTGTTTTTAAAAGACAGTTATTTTGATGTTTTTTTGAAGGCGCTCTTGGAAAAGGGTATGCATACGTTATCGCTCTTAATGTCCCTGTGTACACGGTTCTGTTGGTCGCAAGAAATAGGGAACGTTGTTACTCTTAACCCAAAATTCTGGGAGCAAATTAATAATAATCAAGGAGTACAGTACATCTTTGTGCAAGTAATGCAGGCCACGCAGCATTTGACCACAAATATTGGACATGTGACCCTCTGGAAGGTTGGTGCCTTGTATAAGTGCCCTCAAAGAACCGCCATTGCAGTACTCCATTACCATCTACCAACGTAAAATATTAGTTTTTGAGGAAACATTTGGAATAGTAGAAAAAGAATGCCACACGAACCCATATCTTTTCTTCCCACAGGAAAGTATCCAGATAGGCCACGATATTTGGATGTTGACAAGATTTGAGCATTTGGATCTCGTTGATGATGCCTTTGGGATCCTCCGCTAGGCCTTTCTTCAAGATCTTAACAGCTACCTGTAATTCGATTTGTATAGAGTGAGAATAAGGATAGAAAGAACGAAAGAAGTTTCGGATATAGAAGACTAACTGTGCGGTTTTGGATCTTATCCTTGGCTGTCCAAACAGTGCCAAAACCACTACGTAAGATGATGAAGAGTAAGTAAGAAGAGGAGAAGAGGGTGAAAGAGAAGAGCGAAAGGGAGAGGAGAGAACGCGAAAGAGAGAGAGAGAACTAACCCAGAAGCGATTTCGGCTTTTTTAGCATAATAATTGGTAGGATTATCCTTCTGGAAAAGCTCTTCTTCTTCTTTACTCAGTTCATACTTGCCAACGACAATAGTAGCCCGGGCAGCGTGGACTTCTCCGTCCAATGTGTCTTTTTTCTTGTTAACACCTTTTCAAGTTTTAGAGACGGTCAAAAAAATGCTATTCGAAACGCCAAGGAAAAAAACAAGGGCGGAGATACCTGTCGAGCCGATAGATTTTACCGCTTCGCCCTCTGTGGTTCGGACGCTTTTCTCGCTAGTGCTGTTCTCCTGTCCGGCTTTTGGCTCTTCCTCACCGCCAACTCGTTTGATGGATTTTCTTTTTTCAGTGGCAGCAATGACAGAGCCTTTCGGCTCACCTTTTGTCTTTTGCTTGTCTTTCTTTTTTGAAACGTTGAAAGAACCATTGTCGGGAGTGGCGCCGGAGCTGCCGCTTCTCTTTTTACTGAGCCACTTTTTGGTCTTGCGCTCTTGCTCTTCCTGGCCGGCCTCGTTCGGTTCGTTCTCTTCATTTGTGCCTTCCACTCCTTCGTCCATTCCTTCCAGGCCGCTTCGCAGTTTCTTCTTCTGCTTGATGCTCAAATACTTTTCGGTCTTACTCCTAGCTTTGGTTCGCACTTCAGGCTCACCGTTTAAGGCTTGTTCGGCTTCCCCTCGCAATAGGTTGGCCGTTGTATTCCTCCTTAGCCTTGGAGATAAGCCCTCTTTCTCAAAGTTTCTCTTCTCGAGGTTAGGGGTTGCGCTCCCTTTCTTGTCCTTCTTCTCTTTCTTCTTTTTCTTTAGAGCCGAACCCTTCTTCTTTTTGTCTTTCTTGTTTCCTCGTTCTATCTCGTCGGTTGGCTCCTCCTCGCCCTCACTGCGGCCCACGATCTGGTCCTTCGTCGCAGGGTGTTTTCCGTCGTCCTCTCCTCCTTGCAGATCATGCTCGCTCTTCGACCTTCCTCTGATTTGTTCCGACGAACTGGCTTCCGGAAGGCTGGGCGGAGAGGTATTGCTCCGTTTGATCTTGACTCCATTTTCCCCTTGGGCCTGCTCCTGGCCCGACTCAGAAGAGCTGCCACCAGTGGTGGTCTTCTTCCGTAGGGAGCGCAGCACGTCTCGCAGCACGGTCTTGAACTCCTCCTCCTTGCGGAGTTGGAAGTACAGGCAGCTTACCAGCACCTCATAGTGCTGAATGGCCTCTGTTGGGGGGATCTTAGCCTCGTGTAACACCTCTCTGCAACCAAGAGGTAAGTCCTTTTGGAACAACAAAGAAAGCAAGAAGGGCAAGAGCAATATTTTTGTTTTTTTAAAAAAAACATTAATGTCAGAGTGGAGGGAAATCAGAAACGTTAAAGCAGACAGGGGCGTACGTTTAGAGGAGAAACATCGTATTCTTCCAAGGTGATGGGTTTGGCCTTCTCCTTTTTGTTACGCTTGAACATGGTCCGATCAACTTTATGTACAGGCAACAAGTTAACTACGATCTACGTTCGTCTGTTACCTTGAAAGCTGCCACAACGAAAAACGAAAAATCAAAAAAAAAAGCTGTCACTACCAACCTTCAAACAAAAGGTCCTGAGCTGCGTAATGCCACCAAAAGGTAATGTTACGTGGGAAGCCGCCACAAACTAACAAACAAGAAAGAGGTAAACGTCAACCCCCCACTCTACGTTTTTTTGTTTTTTTGTTTTGTTTTGTTTTTTTTTTGTTCAAGCAGCAGTAACGCCGAGTTCGCGGTTTTGAACAACAACTAGACGGACAAAAAGCCTTGCAAGTGGCCAATGAACGTCGCCTTAATTAGCCAAGGAAGGTGTCCAGAAAAACAAGACAAAGGGAACTGCTTCCCGCTTTCCCCCGCCAGTCAAAACAAAAACTAATGGGGGTGACCTGGAGACAACCACTACTGGAAGGGGGTTGTTGTGCTACGCTGCCTTTAATTAGGTCAATGTCGACACATAAGAGATCAACAGGTACAGAAAGAGAAACAGAAAATCAAGGCCCGTGTTGTTGCTGCTGCTGATGGTGCTGGGGACATTGTGGTGAAAGTTGTTCGCCAGGTAGTGTTGCGGGTGCCGCTGAACCAACTGTTGTAGAGCTAGAATAAGCGAATTTTGGTGGTGATTGCATCACCGAAAACGGAGAGGAAGGGGATGGGGCCTGTTGTGGTGAATAGTACTGCTGAGGGGATGCAGCGAGCAGCGCTGGCAAAGGATGCCCAAAATTTGGTGGACTAGCAGGTGGAAGTGGAGACAGAAGGGAGGTGGAAGAGGGTACAGAGGAATGCGGCGGAGTAGAAGAGGAAGCAGGGACAACCGATGTGTAGGATGGAACGGCAGGTGAAAGGGAGCTAAAGGCAGAGGAAGATGACAGAAAACGATAATACAAAGGAGAGGGGACGGGAGAAGGTGTAGCTGGGGTGGGAGGCTGCTGACGAGGGGGTGTGGTTGGGGAAGGAGAGGGAGCAGATGTGGGTATTGAATGTGCAGAGGACGAAGGAGAGGAGCTGCGTTGAAGAAGTTGGGAAGTTTGCTGTGACGAAGGCGTGAAAGGCGAGGGCACAAATTCCAGCTGCCGGGAAGATGATTTTCGTTCATCTTCCTGTCTCATCACTCTTGATTTATTCGTTTTTCTTTGTGGAAGAGTCCCGCTTTCCGTAATAGGGGAGGAAGCGGAACCTGAGTGGGCAAGGGAACGAGCCGGAGAAGCCGGAACTATGAATGTAATCTGAGGAGAAGGGGAAGGCGAAGCGGAAGAGGTAGAGGAAGAAGATGCATGAGTGGGGGCTCGACTGGGGGATGAAATAGGGGCATTGCGCTCCCGGGAAGGGATTTCGTAGGTAAGAAGAGAAAAGAATTCGGGCTGGCGGGTGACCTCTTGCAAGATCTGGAGGAACTGCTGCTCATAGTCTTGGAGTTTCTTTTTGTTGTATTCATAGTTTTGGGTATCCTTGCTCTTATAGTAGAAGTCTTGATGATTCGAATAGATGAGAGTCCGTTTAGGCGTTGAAAATATCTTACAGCAAACACAACAAAGCAAAAGAAACACTTCGAAGGAACAAACAAAAATTTAAAAAAAAAAAACAACAAGAACAAAACAAACAACGTACTCGAGAAGATTTTTAAAGAATGAACCATGGAGGACAGGTCAGTTGAAGATGATGACAAAAGTAATGCTTGTTGGAGCATGGCAGAGCCTCTAGCCACATCATTTTCGGCTAAATACATTTCCCCTAAGATGTTGGCAGCCTGTGCTGTAAACTGGCTGTTGGCCATTGGTTTGGCCATCTTAACGCAAACTTGCTTGAGCTTGGCTCTAGATTAGGATACGATATGTGTCAGCCAAAATAAAGGAGAGCACAAATAGAGGATTACTTGGCGTCTGAATAACGGGATTGGTGTTTCAAGACCAGCCCTTCAAGCAACATGGAAGCCGCTCGCAGTGGTTGCCTTGCATTGTTATTCAACTCATGACGGCAGCTCTCTAACAATTGAGCAGCCTGTTGTACTAAAATTTTAGTGGCTTATAGAGTAATATAGAAATTGATAGCATACCAACTCCATATCGCCTTTTCGGTAATAGGCTAGAAAGAGATAAATGATGTAAACAAGCTTATCCTCTCCTGGAGGTGTGGCCTGAGGGAGGAGAGAGAGAATAAGCACAAAGAATTGTTGCAAAGTAAGAAGAAATATAATAACCGCAATAGCTCTTTTGAAATGCGCAATAGCATGACATGGATGACCCACAGAGTAAGCAAAGAGACCTAAATTTGCATAAAGGATGTGTTCCTTGTCTTCAAAAAGCTCTCTGAAGCATTCAACTAGAAAGATCATCTCTTTTAGTGCCTAGGTGCAACCAAAAAGTTAGAGAGAGAGAGAGAGAGAGAGAGAGAGAGAGAGCTAAAATTAGCCAATATAAGGAAAGAAAAAGGCAAAGCTTGTACCTCTAATGCGGCAGTAAGCATTGTGCTAGTTAAGCCCAAACAAACGGAATGGCCCAAAAGCATAAATTTAAGTTTAGCTATCGAATGGAGTAACGGCAGTTGGTCCTTATGTACATAGTAGACGTTGCGAGACCGACCTACAAGAAAGCAAGTTAGAATGCTTCCAAAGGTTTGAATAGATGGCCGTACTTAAAGTCCCTTGATACCGTTGGTATTGCTCTGTTTAGGGCCAAAAGAATTAGAAGCAGGTTGTTATCTACAAAGGCTATAAGTGAGTAAAGCAATACCATTGATGTAAGCCAATCCTTTGGTAATAGACTCCAGGCTCACTTTCACTTTGTTTCCGCGAACAACAAGCGCATTAATGCAGCGTAACGTTGAATAGAAGGAGGTAGCGTCTAGCCACTCTATCGAGAGTCTATTCGAGTGCAGGGAAGACTCCGTAGAAGAAAGAATAAAGGCCTCTTCATACATCTGGGACGCTTGAGAAAAATGTCGGTGCAGATCACCTGCAACTGCCGAATTGTCTCCTATCTTCAAAAGATGAACCATACGTAAGAGGTAACGATAAAGCTCCAATGCAGGATGTTGTGTTGCTTGTGTTGCAACGTGTGTCGATGCTGAAGAGGCTTGATGATTTGCATCCAGCAGGCCTTCTAGTTCAGATAAGGTATCTTTGGCTTTTTGATAGTCCCGTAAAATGAGTGATACGTGCGCTGCGGCAAGCAAAAAGAGGTACTGTTGGAGATTGAGAGACTGTAAGTCTTTGGCCTCGAAAACCAGAAAAGATTTCGGAGTACCTGAGCATCTGCATTTCCAAGCTGTTCGGCCTTCTTGAAACCTTGTTCAAGACAGTAAAGAGCCTCTCTCCACTGTCTCTCCTTCTGTAGTAACTTGGCCAGCTCCATTTGAAAATAAAAGTACCACTGAGTCGCGCCTTTGCTGTGTGTGCAACAGCAATGAATTCACGGAACGTTAAAGCAAGCAGACAAACAGTATTGCATCAACGACATACCTAAGTGAAACCTCGACGCCCTTCTTCAGCTGCTGTCTGGCATGAGGATAATTTGCTTTCCGTTGGTATATTTTATCCAGGTGGTGGTAGATTTGCAGCTCAAAATGGCCACTTGTGTGGAGCTAACGAAAAGACAAGAACAACGAGGTTGTTTGCAAGAAACAGAAGCAAGAAACCAACACAAAAAAAAAACACACAATTGTTACGAACCTCTTTGGCAAGGAGTAACTGCAAGAGAAGCAAGATGTGCTTTGTCAGCAGAATAAAAGACCAAATAAAAAGGATACAACACCAACAGAAGAACTAAACTTACCGAACGCTCTAAATGAGCCTTAGCTTCGTCCAAATTCAAAGTATATTTGAGCAACAGGTCCGCAATGCGAAGGCGAGTTTTCAGCTCAATGAGAGGATCCAGCGGGACACCGAAGTAGCCTGGCGCGTGGTCGTTCTGGACGTCAGCAATAGCGGGAGCAGGGGAGATGGAAAGGAGCATGGTTGCTCCTGGTCCTGGTCTGGAACACTGGATGATGGTTTCCAAACACCTAAGGGACTCGATCACGCGCTGGCTGCGAAGAAAGTGGATGGAAAGGGCCCACAGGGAGTAAATAGTGTCCGTGCAAAGGTCGTATGAGGCCGTGGTGACAGACGGGGCGTTTCCACCCCGTCCTTCACCCTTTTTTATTTCTTCTTGTTGCATCATCGAGGAGGAGGAGGCAAGCGTACCGCCGCTACTTTTTTTTATTTCGCTTTTTTCGTTTCTTTTTATTCGAAATTTTTCCGAGAATTAAGGAAATTTCACTCCCACTTGTGAGCATCCCTCATGGTGAGTCGCTGCAGGGCGTACCAGCGGTTAAAGACGCCAACAAACTGCAGGCTTTCTTCTTCGTCGCCAGCTACACCCACATAACACTTGGCCATCATGACCACGCCCAGATCTTGGAATGATGGTTGCAGGACCTTTTTCATGAGAGAGGAAGCCAACCCGTCCAGGAACTGGAAGAGTTTACCTCCTATAAAAAGACAAGGTTAGCTGCACACACTTCATTGCTTCTTTGTGGCTGGAGTGTCAGAAGAACACCTTTTGTTCCGGTCTCCTCTTGTCGCATGTTGGCCATTTGCTCCTTCATCCATTGCTTGAAATAGGGGCCAAAGCTCTGTCTGGGAGAGGGAAAGGTTAGTCATGAACGCTCACCAAAACTTCCAAGAGGAGTGAAAGTGCGTTTTACCTGGTGGGCTTGGTCAAGAAAGCGACCACCAAAACCGCCAAGAGGGCTCCCAGTAACAACAACATGAACTGAAGAGTCCGATAGGGGAATACCAAAAGCGTTCCTCTCTCTCTCGCTGCTTTTGTTTGGTCGTTCAATATCCCATAATTTTTGTGCAAAACGAGAGGGGCATAAATAGGGGCAACGAGGAAACTTCCGCACTATGCCTTAAACTAATGAGTAAGGAAAATACAGCGTGGGAGTGACGTCCCCGCATCGTGATCTTTATTCACACCCAATTTCTGGCGGGCACACAGGACGGCCCTCTGAGCGACCGCTTGCCTACTTTCGCAACGGACGCTCGAGTTTACGGCTGTCCTCCGTGCAACTTCCCCTTCCAAAAAAAATTAGAAAGACAACCCAAAATAAATAAATGGGTGGATCAGCAAAAAATCATTCGCTACTTTGTTTGTATGTAACCTTCACTACGTTTTTGCTACTGCCGACTGTACACGCTCTACGGCAGCAAACAGAGCGTGCAGCACAGGAAAGAGCATGAAGAAAGGTCGTGGTGGGAGAGGAGGTAGCTCATCGCGAAGTACCACTACAAGACGTTCTCGGGCTGTGTCCGTGGGGATTGACCCAAAACGGGATGAAGTAGGTGGAACGTTCCTGCAGGTCAGAGAGGAGCAGCCACATGACCTCAACCAGGTAAGCCATTGATTGTTGCGCCACATTTGTACATGATGGTGTAACCAAACGAAAGCAGCAGCAGTATCTTTACAAAGGCAGCGTTTCAATGAAGCTCTACACAGACTCACATGTGGAAGTGAGGGCGGACTTTCACGATGCACAAGGTTGAACATATCACTGCTAACCGAGTCCTTGTCCTAACACTTGCTGTGACTCGTTTAGGAGATTTTGTGGACTCGCTGAAGGGGGAAGTACCGTTCATGGTGGTTGCCATCGATGAGCCTCTGACAATTTTGCGTGATAACAGCACCCTCACCATCAACAGCGATTGTATCTTGCTCATCAGCACTCCTGCCTCTGTCAAGTAGGAAACAAAACCCGTTCTCTCACCGTTGCCTGAAAAACTCACTGCTTCCCAGTTACTACCACTTTCCAGATGCCACTACCAGGCAAAGGCATATGGCCAACTTGATGGAGATCACGGAGAGAGGTCTGGAGAACGCACCGCTGCTCTTTTGGGAATCGTTGACTGTTGTGGTAACTTCACCAGTTTTTTTGAAAGCTTAGTGCTCCTTTGTTGATCTTACCGGGCTGCTGGTCCTGCAGGAACGTCAAAAATACCAAGCCGACGCGCACAAAATAGATGCCTTGGCCAAGCGCTTTCGAAACATGCAACAGAGCTTGCCAATGGCTGTTGATCCAGCAACACTTGCGTCCCCTTCCTTTATGTGAACAAGACACCAAAAGCAATAACAAAACAAAAAACAAGGGTACCCTTTATTTCCTTTGGTATAGCATACATGTCCTTCTGAAACCTCCAGATCCTGATGTAAAATAACTCTGAGCGTCGTGCCATTTTACATGGTAGCCTCTTCTTGGGGGGCGCCACCTCTCTTCTTTTTCACAGGAGGGTCGTAGAGTTCTTTGTACTGAGAACGAAGCAAGGCGTAGGGCATGCAGGCTTCCAGCGCGTCTTGTGTGAGCACTGGAGAGGATTGTATAAACTGCAAACCGTACAAAACGTAAGAAAGAAAGCAAGAAAGGACAAGAAAGAAAGAAAAAACACACAACAAAAGCTAACCTTATCCATGAAAATGATAACTGAAGCGAAGCTTTGGATACCGAGCTTCTCGGTGACCTTGGGGCCTTCCCGTGCCTGACGCAACAGGATACAAGAGCTTGCCTCAATGAACTTTCTTAGCAGGTTGCGGATGTCGATCTCGCCGACGTCGGGAGAGGCGGCGTTGGCATGGGCTGCCACTATCAAACTTTGGATGCACAACACGATGGTGTGCGCTCCATTCGTATGTGCCTCCGCAAATGGGCGGAACACAGCCTCACCCCACACCTTGCTCGTCACAAAGGAAGCGGCATACATAAATGGTATTAAGTTCCACAATTCTTTGTCTTGTTCGCCTGTACAGCAGATAGAGGAAATGGCATCAGTACTTGCAGAAGCGGATGCTAACATTCAAAAATGATGGCTAAACGAACCCATGACTTTCGAGATGATGGCTTTAAGGGGTTGGTCGGCAGTGCCGAGAGGCAGCCCCACTGCAGCGGCTAGTGCATCGCAGCCAAGGTACTCTGAGATCATGAACGTGTTGCGCGGGTATTCATCGAACAAAATGGAGACAGTATCGTGGATAAAAGGTATGGTTTGCGATGATACTGACCGCTCTGCTTCTTGCAACAGCGCACGGAAGTGAAGGGCGTTACCAAGGTTTGTTGATCTATGCACAAAAGCGTCCACGTCTGCTCGTTTATGTTCAGGTGAGTGAAAGTACAACATACCGCAAGACATAAGGAGGTCGTACCCTTCAGTTGCTTCAATTGTGCGGTAATGTCTTTGTCATATTGGGTGCTGATTTCTGCTAATACTTTGCGATTAATGGAAAGCAGGTCCTTTTAAACGTGCGAAATAAAAAAGAACCAGTGTGAGTACATCAAAAGTAAAAAGAGTCGCCTAAACAGTGATAACAACCTTGATACCGCTAATATGGAACTGAATAAACTTCAGCACTTCTCGGTCAATTGTTTTTATGCCGTATGGACCGACCTATTGTCATAAACAGTTTAGCAGATGTAAGACGGTTCTCTCTCTTTGAATTTAACTCAAAACGGGCAAATACCATTCTGGCAACGCTTTGTAGTTCACAAAGGTCTCCGTACTCCTCAGCGTGGAAAGGAAGATTGGCCCTACTGATGAAGGCCTTGCGGAGAGGAGAATAAACAGTGCCAGGTAGTTGTATCCTCTTGGACACGAAGTCAGCGTAAAAGGTTGAAAGAGTTTTGATGAGAAACTCTCCTTCGTCCCATTGAATCTCTCCTTCCACTGACCAATCGATTTTGTGAACGTCGGTCAATTGGCTGTATTTGAAAGCACACATTTAGTCTTGCACAAACCGAAGAGAGAAAGAGAGGGGGAGAGAGAGATACTTTGGGCGGGTGTGCTTCAACAAAACTTTTCTGATAATCACTCCCACATCAATGTTAACTGGCAACAAAAGCAAAAGGAATTAGTTGGACCACGAACGAATGTTTAAAAAACTTAAGAGTGGTGGAATAATGTACCGTAATTCTCTACCATGTGAAGGACGGAGAAAAACTGTTTGATACTGCTTTCGATGATGGAAGGGCGCTTGATGAGCATAGTCTGTGGATCAACTACTAACTCTTTCTGAATGTATTTGTTTAAGGCATCGCTAAGCTTATCAACCAAGTACTACAGAACCAAAAATAAAATTAGTCAATTGTAGTACGGACACAACATAACGGCACAATATCACCTCTCTGGGTACTATTTCATGATCATAAACGATGACACTTTGATATTCTTCCATTGCAGCGCATAACTGCCAGACGTTTCGTTCGTTCAAGCGTAGGCTAACCAAAGCAATACAAACATCAGAGGAATTACTCGCATAGAAGGAAGAAAGGAAAAAAACATTCTACACATTTTGAAAGAATAACATACCCGTCAATATCTTTCCTATTTTTGTAATCACTTTCAGAGGCTGGAGGAACTGGTGGCTCAAATCCTTTCTCGAACTTGTGGTCTTTAATGGCTAACAATGCTTCGTAGGCGGCGTTTTCATCCTTTAACTGGAATACAAAGCACGGTCAAGAATCATTTTCTGAAGAACGAAAACATCATGAAAATATGCTAACCTGACGACTAAACTTCAAAAAGTGGCCCGTCATGCCCAAGAGGATAGTGGTAATTCTGTCTGAAATACTTTTAACGCATTTCTCTGCCAATTGAACAGACTCGGGCCCGATTTTGTCTCTCTGTAAGGAAGGGCAAGCAACAATAATTTTGAGTTAAAAGGCAAGAAAGAACAAAGCACAAGTCTCAGCTCACCTCTTCTGGCCAATAGATAGATGCATTGTCTGGGAACTGTCCAAACAATCGCAGGAAGCCCATACAATAAACAGGATTGTTAGGCCCTTCAATGATACTCTTGTCAAAGGCCTCCATTATGTACTTCCTGAAATACCACAGTTGTTTCAAGGAGCATGCCTCTTCCAACAAACCACCGATGTCATCCACATTTCGAGAGTGTAAATAGATCAAGTGGCCCCGACGAATGAGAGGAGCTTGGGAGGTTGGAGAGGTTGACAAAATGGCTTCAACCCGCAGCCAGTTCATACGTAGTCCCTTTGATGTAACAAAGAAAACAAAGTTAAAAAAAGTGTAAGGGATAAAGGCAGATAGGCTCGTACAGAAAGATCGTAAACGGCGCCGTTCATAAGGTCGTCTACAGAAAGAGCTTTAAGGTCGGTCAAAATGGTATTTAAGAGTTCTTGAACGGCACCAGGCGCTGAGTCCGCCATTTTGGAGATTTCCGCAAGGTTTACACCTGCCAGATATTCCAGATAGTAGACTTGCAAGACTGGAGAAGAGAACGACGTATAAGTGTCTTTAAATGGAGTACTGCAAGAAAGCAAAGAGGATGCCCTTACTTCGTTGGTTTTCACTAATAAAGTCTGCTAGTTTAAGCACGTAATAGATAAGCTCTGAAATGTGTGGGTCCCTAAATCTTTCTACCAAAAACTTGTCTTTGGTCTTCGGGGGAGTCCCTGACAAATGTTGAAAGTACCACAAAATCTCTGCTCGCGCAGCGTTGAGGGCCGACCACAATACCTTTTTAAAATCCCATAGTGAGTTTAGTACATGGTTATGCTATTAAAAATGACCAAAAAGTAAGCGCATACGAAAGCTTTCGGTCCCATCAAACCAGGAAAATCTTTAAACAGAGAGTACAATCGCTTTAAGCTTTGGCGCAAATAAATCCTCATGGAACGGTGATTTTGTGCACCATATCCCACAGCCGCTGCGTTGGCTGCCTCTCTGTATAAACGTCAAAGCCAATCAAACACAGAAAGGGTCGCCAAAGTGAGAACCGAAAAAAAAAACGGACTGTCAACGGCGTATAAGGCAGATAACGTACGAGACTAGTTTGCGCTCTTTGCTGAGTTTGAACGTTTTGCTCTTCCAGTACTTGAAAGTTGCTTCATAATAATTGTGCACCGAAATAGACTGCAAAAGCAAGGAGGAAAGAGGAAAGAGGGGAGAAATAGAGAGAGAAAGAGGAGTGAAGGAGAGAGGAGAAAGGAGGGAGAGAGAGAGAGAGAGAAAAAGGGAGAGGGGAGCGAGAGTAAGACAAAGGTATAAGATGCCTAGAAAGTCGAAATAGCCTACCAAGTCTCTAAAAATAGGGGCACGAAAACCATGATGCAGAGTACGAACGCAAAGGTTGCGTGCGGCTTCCGCAGCCAGCTCTTCTGGACACAACAAAAATCCAAAAATGATCCACTTGTACATTTTATCCTTAATCATAAACAGTATGTTGCTCTAGTATTTTTTTTTCTTGTGTTAATAAAACCACTGCCCAACAAAATAACAACAAATAAAGGAGACTACATACCTCGTTGTGAGAGGGAAGAGCTAAGTGGTCAGGATGAAGGGTGGGGTTCAACAATCCTTCCTTTCTCAACTCTTGCAAGTTGTTGAGCTTGTCGTACTGCCGACCAAAGGAAAGCAATGCGAGGCCCACTCGGCTTGAAATGGGCTTCATTTCTTCCTGCAACCTCTTGATGGGTTCCTCATACGTCTGCATGTACTTCACCACAACATTGAAGTGGGGCTCCTGTTGAGCCTTCACCGCGTGGAAGAGGCGAGCAAAGAGAGAAGCGAAGAGTTTGCGGTCCTCTATGAGAGAAAATAGGATATGCATTTGAGCATAGAGCACCAGCAGGTCCAGCAGTGCTTCCATGAACACTGGAGCGTCCGTGAACTGAAGCGAAGAGGGAATTGCTTAGCCTTTTTTTGCCACCGGGCAGAGAGAAAGCAAAAAGGAATAAAGAGAAAAAAAATGTAGAGGTTGAAAGAGAGGAAGAGAGCAAACATACGCCAAAGGTGGTTGCACTGCCAGCGATAGACCTGAGTTCCTGGTTGGTAATGTCGGCCCACTCAATGACGTCCACAAAGGTGTCCCAATGGGGTTCCATTTCGGCAAAGAAGATAGAAGCTTTGCTCATCAACAAATCATAGCCAGGCGCCTTTTGTTGTTACGATATACCTCAGAGAACGAGACAAAAAACAGAAAGAAAAAAGAAAGAGAAAGGACCAAAGAGTAACTGAGCGTTGTTGGTCAACTGAAAAAACAAAACGTACCTTTTCCCAATCAGCATGCGCGTCTGGGAACTTCTTGGTGAGGATGGCGAGGGGCTTACTGTAGGTAGCATCCGTGAGGAAGACAGGTCGATCGGGACTACCAAAGGCGTATCTCTGTCGCATGTGGTAGAGGCGGATGATCAAGCCCATCCCAGCGTCCGTAAGGACCTTCACCTTCTCCGCATTCTTTTGCATTGCCTCGTTTTGCTTATGATTATTATTTTTGTGTGCTGCGTTATTTTTATTTTTCTTTTACCTTCCTTCTGTTGTGTGTGCGCGCTTTTTTTTTTTTGGTTCTCGTGGAACAAACAAAAAAGCGAAGGAGGAGAAGACGAGGTGGGTGGGTGCGCAGTAACGAACCCAATACTTCAACGTCTTTCTTTTCGCCGCTGCCGCCGCTCCTCTTTTATCTTTTTATTATAAAGGGGGTGAGTAAATTAAGGTTAGGGTTACGGTTAGGGTTGTTGATCTTTGCCAAAATTCCCTTTGATTTGCTATTGGATATGAGAGGGTAATATTTTTTGCCTTTTTGGTGAAGGCGGGCAAACGCCGATTGGGCAAACTGGTGTACAAGCAAGAGGAAGGAAGACAATGAGAAGGGGGGGGGGGGGAACTTTGGAAAAGCTCATAGTATAGCGCGAACAAACAGACTTTCCCTACACCAGCCATCTGCCAATGAAATCGCACGGGGAGAACACAGATAGTATTGGCAAGAAAGGAATGGAATACTGAAATCTACCACACAGCATTTCCACAGAAACTATAGCGCGAACGACGAGTTGACAATGAGCAGCTGCATTATAGCTCCTTTCTTCGGCCGCACTATAAATAAGCGTTTCGAGGGCCGTCTTTAAAGAAGCCTGATAAAAAAACGCAACAACCACTGCACAATACACTGACGCAGGTTGACCAACTATAGCACCACACACACCACAGAATAGCGTTATAACAAGCACCAAATGGACACAGTGATCAACACTCTGTTTGGCGGCCTGTCGCATGCGGAGCACAAAGGCCACGAGGAGGAGCATCGCCAAAAGCCCGAAAAGAAAGAGGAGCGCCCCGGCGGAGGCGAAAAAAAGAAGTACGGCAAAGGCTACGGGAAAGAAGAGGGCTACAAGAAAGGCGAGAAGTACGGCAAAGGCTACGGCGAAGGAGAAGAAAAGGGCTACCAGAAGGGTGAGAAGTACGGCAAAGGATATGGCGAAGAGGAACGCTACAAGAAGCCCGAGAAGTATGGCCGCAAAGGCTACGAGGAGGAGCCAAGCTACACGAAGCGCGAGAAGTACGGCAAAGGCTTTGGAGAGGAAGAAAAGGGCTACTTGAAGGGCGAGAAGTACGGCCGCAAAGGGTACGAAGAGGAGGAACCCAGCTACAAGAAGCGCGAGAAGTACGGCAAGGGCTATGGCGAAGAAGAACGCTACAAGCCTGAGAAGTACGGCAAGGGCTATGGAGAGGAAGGGTACGAAGAGGAGGAACCTAGCTACAAGAAGCGCGAGAAGTACGGCAAGGGATATGGCGAAGAAGAACGCTACAAGCCTGAGAAGTACGGCAAGGGCTATGGAGAGGAAGGATACATGAAAGGAGAGAAGTACGGCGGCCGTAAAGGCTACGGAGAAGGTGAAGAGGACCTCTCCAACGAGAAGAACTGGCTTGCCGAGACGCTGAAGAGGAAAGAGGAAATGCTGAAGCAACAGGAAATGGAAGAGGCAAAAGGCAAGCCCTACTATTACGGCCGCAAAGGGTACGAAGAGGAGGAGCCAGGCTACAAGAAGCGCGAGAAGTACGGCAAGGGCTATGGCGAAGAAGAGGGCTACAAGCCTGAGAAGTACGGCAAGGGCTATGGAAAAGAAGAACGCTACCTTAAGGGTGAGAAATACGGCAAGGGCTACGGTGAAGAAGAACGCTATAAGCCTGAGAAGTACGGAAAAGGCTACGGAGATGAAGGATACCTGAAGGGTGAGAAGTACGGCAAGGGCTATGGAGAAGAAAAACGCTATAAGCCTGAGAAGTACGGCAAGGGCTACGGAGAAGAAGGCTACATGAAGGGGGAGAAGTACGGCAAGGGCTACGGAGAAGAAGAAGGATACATGAAGGGTGAGAAGTACGGCAAGGGCTATGGCGAAGAAGAACGCTATAAGCCTGAGAAGTATGGCAAGGGCTACGGAGAAGAAGGTTACATGAAAGGCGAGAAGTATGGCAAAGGCTACGGGAAAGAGGGCTACAAGAAAGGCGAGAAGTACGGCAAAGGCTACGGAGAAGAAGGCTACATGAAGGGTGAGAAGTACGGCAAGGGCTACGACGAAGAAGAACGCTATAAGCCTGAGAAGTACGGCAAAGGTTACGGCGAAGAAGGCTACAAGGGATACAAGCGGGAGAAGCCCTACGAGCGTATGTATGAAGAAGGAGCAGGACGTCATCGTGAGGAAGGCTATGGCTACGGTGGTGGCCTTGGTAAAGAGGAAGACTGGCAGAATATTTTGAAGAACAAGGAAATGCAGCTGCAGAAGATCGACAAGGAGATTGAGAGGCTGGAGAACAAAAAGCTGGAGCTTGGCCCAAATCAGGCCCACTCCCATCTGTGGATGGTGGAGCCCCACAAGAGCCTCGATCAGAAGGAGGAGGAGCTCAAGCAGGAGAAGCTGCACCTCCTCCAGAGCCTTCACAAGCAGGGTTGGCACCACGAAAAGGGGGAACCACTGGATACCTGGGAGCGCATGAGTGAGAGGAAGCTGCACAAGAAGAAAGCAATGCCGCACAAGGAGGAGGACCTTGACTGGGAGAAGCGTAAACTTTTGAAGAGCCTCTACAAGAAAGAACAGCTGGGAGAGAGCGGAGGCGTGGGAATGGGCAAGGGAGGCAAGTACCGCCGTTACGAAGAGGAGAAAGAAGGAGGCCTCTACGACGAGAAGAGGAAAATGGCTGAGTTGCTTCGAAGGAAGCACGAAGGCGGAGGATACGGAGGAGAATACGAACGATACGGCGGAGGAGGGTATGGTGGGGAGCATGGACGCGACGTGAAGGTCAGAGAGAGAGGACGTGCCGGCCTTCTCGAAGAGACCCCCTCCAAGGAAGTGCAGGTCAAGAGAACCGAGATCGACATGAGCAAGCAGAAAACTGAGATTCTCAACATCATGAAAGAGGAGCAACGCGAGATCGAGCAAGCCAGGCGCGAAGAGGAGATGCTCAGAAACCTGGAAGAAGAACAGAAAAGAAAGATTCGCGAGAGCCAGCAGATGATGGCCCGTGCAGAGCAGCAGCTGCATCGTCATGAGGCCCAGAAGAGGGAGCTGATGGAAGAGGAGAAGCGCCTGGAGTACCAGAGAGCCCAAAAGCATCAGCAGGCCGTCATAGCAGAAGAGGAAAGAGCTAAGGAGGAAGCCAGAAGAATTCTCGCCGAGCGCGAGAGAAGGCAGAGAGAGAGGCTTTTGGGTGAACATGAGGAAGCACTTAGGCACGCCGAGGCCTTGAGGAAAGCTCACCGTCAAGCTCTTGCTGATGCAGAAGAAAGGTTGAAGCACCTGGAGCAGATGAAGGAGTACAAGACGGAAGTGATAGGCGAGAAGGTGCGCATTGCACCCAAGCCCGCCGAGATCGAGGTAGAAGTGAAGGCCAAACGAGTTCCCGAGGCCAAGATCTTCACCGGCGAGCAAGGCGGTCTCGAAAAGGCCAGGACCACCATCAGGGAGGAAGTACCGAAAGTGGAAATGGCCAAGACTCCCCACCTGGAGGAGGAAGAGGAATACTCTGAGAAAAAGAGAGTGAAGGAAGAGCGCATGACCTTCAGGGGATAAATTGCTTCGAGCGGTCTGCTATTCAGGGAGCGCTTCTGGTATTGTGGAGAAATGCAAGGAGGATTAGTTTTTATCTTCATTTCATTACAAATTTGTTTGTAACCCATTCTGTATCCTCTTTTCTTCCTGTTCTTTACCACAAACTCTCTGTCCGGAGCGAGAGTAATGAGTTGAACCCATTTCCGATAACAGAGGAACATTGGTGCTCGTCGATCGCCAAGTCTCGTTGTTCTGGTGTTCGTTGATGAGATCGATGACCGCGGTGATAGTGGCGCAGATCGTCTCTTGCTTTGATTGCGCGAAGCACTCGCTGTGGTATATTGGGCATTCCTTTCACTGCGTGGGAAAGAAACGCGTTAAATCTCTCGCCGAAAGAAATGGAGGCAAAAGTTGGCTAGTTACAGGTGAGATGTTGTAGGCTTGGGCATGTGGCCAAGCATTCGATAGAGGTCTCGGTCAAGCGAGTGCAGTTGATCAGAGTCAGCGTTGTAAGGTTATCGCATCCCTCCGCCAATGCACTGATACCAGAATCAGAGATAGTAGACGAAACCAGTCCTAGCTCCCTTTTTCAAAAGGTAAGCTATCCTTCATCATGAGAGAGAGAGAGAGAGAGAGATGGGTACTTGATGTGGGAAAGAGTAGCAATGGTCTTCAGCGATATATCTGTTATCCTTTCGCTGCTTATTCGTAAGGTCTGAAGCTTGTTGCAAAACGTTGCAAGTTCCGTTATGGAATGGTCCGTCAAGAGGGTGCACGAACTGAGGGATAGGGTGCGAAGTCCTTTACAACCTTTGTTGACAGTAGACCTCAACAATCCATTTTACATATAGAGAGGGAAGAGAGCAGAGAGGAGGGAGAGAGAAAGAGAGTGGGAAGGAGAACAACATTAGTGATAACAGTAACCAACCTTGGGCCACAGCATATATGGACAAGTCAGTAATAAAGGCGCAACCGTCCAAGAGCAGCGTTTCCAGATTAGGGCAGGACTTGGCAAGGGTATCCAACCCCTTGTCCGTTATACCAACGCACTTGACTAAAGACAGATAGGCAAGGTTGGCGGCAAATGAAGAAGAGGCAAGGAAGAAAAGAGTGGCATCAGTTAAAGTTTTGCAGGCATTCAACTCGAGATGGGTGAGGCGCGGCATCACGGTAGGGACAGTACCGCTGCCACCTGCATGACGGGGAGATTTAGGAGGAGAGACAGAACGAGGCGAAGGTGGTGCAGAGGGTTGGTTGCGGGGAGAGGAGAACAAGCTTCGTGGAGTGGCTGCTTTTCCTGTATGCGACGTGCTTGGTGTTGGAGAAGCTAATACGTCTTCTCCGAGTATACGGAGAAGTTGTTGATCGGAGAGGTGTTGGTAAGAGTCAAGAATGAGGCAAGTAAGGTTGTTAAGGCAGCGGGAAGCAGCAGCGCTGATAAGAGCATCCACTGAGATGCCGCAAGTAGGTAATGAAGCCAAGGATGAGGAGGGAGATAAGGAAGCAGAAGAGGAGGTGGTAGACAAGTTGGTAGTAGCGATTGAATCTGCTGAGGAAGGAGAGGAGAGAGGTGGCTTGGTTTTGAAGGCTCTCAGTTTGTTGAGGAAGTTGATTTGCAGCTTTGAGTTGGAGGCAGAGATCTGTACATTTTGAGTTTGGTCTTGTGTAAGTAGGAGGCTGCTATAGTTGCTGTTGGGTTGTTTAAGGGATAACGACAGGTGGCGGAGGCGGCATCTCTTTACGATCCGCAGGAAGACATCGTCAGTCAACAATTCAGAGGAAGGCGCTTGGTTGGTCCACTCGTCCTTCAGCTCTGTGAAGCGCGATAGTTGGTGCCGCACAAAGTAAAGTGGAATGGCTGTAGACGCATTTTGGGCTCTTATAGAGAAGGTATTTTCATCCTCATCTTCACCTTCCTCCACACGATCGGTTAAAGCTTTTTGTTGATGGTAGAGATCCATGACAAGACTGAGTGCTTCGTTGCCGCTCTCGTCATTAGCGAATTCTTCTTGGGTCCATCCTTTGTTAGCAAGGATGGCTCTGGCTGTAGCAAGCTCGCTTGACTCCCCATCGGTATGGAGATAGAATGGCTGGTGATCATCCACCACTATTTTCTCTGCAGAAGCTCCGTTGTGGTGAACTGACAGCAGCTGGGAGAGAGGCTTGCAGAGCTTGCTAAGAATGCCAAAAGCTATTCGATATTTCTTTCCACTCATTTCTCGCAACCTCTTTGCTCTTTTCAGGTTTTGAGAGAAGCGTTGGCAGTTGACCGCCTCGCTTATTTCGTTGATGAGGGCAGGGGCAGCACCTCCATGCGTCCTGTGGAAGAACTGGTCGATTTCGTTGTTGTTGGCTCGTTCCAGCACGTTGGCATGCTCGAAGAACAGCTCCCCCCATTTGTAGAAGACAAAGAACTTCTTCATGGCAGCAGAACTTCTTCTTTCCTGCCTCTTTCTACTTGGCGGGGTTTTATCGTTTGTGGTTGAACCAGCAGCAGGTGTAGGTGGAGAAGGCGATAATGACGATTCAAAAACATCCTCCTTCAAAGCCATCTCGGAGAGGTGCTGGTAGCATTCGTGAGCAAGATAGAAGGCATGAAATACTAGAGAAAAGGAGACATTGGCGATGGAAGCGCTGATTTGCGATTGCAGAGTGGGGTGCGAGCCTAGTAGTTGTGACAGGCGTTGGCCCTGCGAGGAGGCCTCGATTGACTCCAGATCTATGATCCAGGAGGGAAGCTTAGATAACTCTCCTGCCAACAGGACCAACATGGCTTGATTATTACTGGTCTTGTAGTTTTTGATGGCTTTGCTGAAGAGATGAAACTTCCAGCGTAGGTTCTCTTCTTTTTGTTCTCTCCTATTCTTCAAGCGTTGTCTCTCTGATTCAAGAATTTGTGCCACTTCTGCGCTTCGACTTTTCTTCTGTTCGTCTTGTTGTTTTGAAGCACTTTGCATTGATGGACGGTGCAATAACGATTCCCCATTTGTTGGTTTCACATGTTGGTGATGTCGCCGTTCCATGGAAGCATTCATCGGTGGAAAGAGAGGAATGGCTCTTGCTCGTTGGTGTAATACCCCAGCGTAGTAGTTGATAAAAGCAGTATCTCCTGGATTGGATTGAATCGCTTTTTCAAACTTTCCGATAGCTAGCCGCAACAACCTATCAGCTTCTCTGGGAGGAAGAGGTGCCTCTGGATCCAAACAACGCATAGCCAGCGTAATTGCCTCAGCTGTAGAGATTATGTTCATGTCCTTGATGCGGATGGTCTGTTTTGATATATCTGCTGATACAAATGCGGATACTGTGCCACCTTTTGAAGTATTAAAGCACCAAGGTGAGAAGCTCAAACAAACAAACAAACAAACAAACAAACAAACAAACAAACAAACAAACAAACAAACAAACAAACAAACAAACAAACAAACAAGTACTGGAGAGATCTTGCAAGGCTTCTGAAGAAAGCTTGACGCCGGTAATACGTTGTAGCATTGAAAAGAATTGTTGGCGTGGAAGCAATAGCCCCTGCTCTCGTAGATCAACGGCACTATGCTGCTCTCGCTCCGTCAATCCGCCTTTGAACCGTTTTATAAGTTCCTGCTTGAGTTGGACAGACCACCACTGTTGGGAACTTTCTTGTGGAACACCAAGTACCAGATTGAACAACCGCAGGGTTACTCGCTTATAAGGTTGTTCCGCCATCGTCTTTCGCAGTTGCATTTCTTCCCGCAGCTGGGCTCGCAATAGATTCTTCACCACGCGGCATACCATTTCAGTCAATAACAGGGCCTTGGCGGTTGGGTTGCGAGCGTGGTGCCTAACCATGCCTAGCAAGCGAGCATTGATTCCTCTTCTGTGAGCATGCTGTATGAGCACCATGTCCTCTACACGCATCGTAGGCAAGTGCGTTCTCGTTTCTCGTGTGAAGACAGTCCAGTCTTCATCTTCCATGTCTTCAAAGGGAGAAGTGTCCTTTGCACCGCTGGTGCTTGCTATTCCAGTGGCCTCTTTAGCCTTTTGTTGAGCTTCGTTCATCTCTTCCTTTTGCAGAGCCATGAAAATGTCGCTATAACTCTCCGTCTTGTTGCTATATCGCAGCTTCATTTTCCCTTTTTGCTTCTTGTTGGCGTCATAAGGACTAGGAGCAAACTGCTTATCCAACCAACGAGCAAACTTTGGAACTAGTACCGAGTAGAGATAGTCAGTGGCATCACTTACTTCCTGTTCGTTTTCTTTTCTTTCTTTCTCGTGGGAAGCCCCAAAGCCACTGAACGCATCGCTAGAGAGTGGAAGAGGATAGTTGGCCACAAACTCTGGTCGTAATAAGCGATAAAGATGACCTCTTGGCACCCTGGGGTTGGGATCGTTTTGTAGCTAACTTTTAGATTGCAGATAACACGCGTTAGAAAAGGGATGGCACATACATGGGATCGGGAGTCTCTGGAGGAAATGCTCTGGCCAAGTCTGTGCAATGAGAGTTAGGGTTTTTTTTAAAAAAAAAGAAAGTACAATGCACGTAAAGGATGAGCAATGTCAAACCTATTACATAAAATCGACCATCCAGTCCAATATGTCCTTCTGTTTTCCAGTACAGGTTAGTACATATCAGACAATGATCTCTCTCTCTCTCTCTCTCTCTCTCAACAAGATTACAAACCCATGTCGCAAGGACCCCAGAGAGGTTTTGCTGTGCTGGTCAAAACGCCAGCTGTGTGTCGTTTGAGGTTAAGCTTCTTGGCAGCCGCTGCCATGAGTCGTCTTACTTGTGGATTGCTATCTTGTACAGTACGACCTGAATTGCTGGAGCCGTAGACTAAAGTTGAGTTGGCGATAGGCAAAAGGGACATAGCCAGTAGTCTAAAACCTCTGTGGTCTAAAAAAGATGTTGATGAATTGGAAATGTGCTCCAAGAGAGGAGAGAGAGAGAGAGAGAGAGAGAGAGAGAGAGAGAGAGAGAGAGAAGGTGTACCAATAACACTCATCATCGGTGTGGAGAGACCCCAATGGTGAAACTTGTAAAAATTGATGACTCCTTTTAGTTCCTGTTGAAAGAAACAAGAGTAATAAGAACAATAAACCCTTTATATAACAGAGATGTTAAGGGTAACCCACGTGACCAGCCGCTGACCGGAAAAGAATGCACGAGAGAACAAGAACAAGAGAGAAGAGAGCAGGCTGTCAGCTCAACGAATAAATAATAGACAAGGAGGAAAACATCTACCTTTCATTGCCCACTCATCACCACCATAAAGATTGTGGGTGTCCGTTGCTGCACCAAAAAGAAATAAAAACTATCAGTGTTATAGTAAATTCACCATCCCAGAAACTCACAACACTGTCGTACCAAACTTAAAGAGCATTCCGGAGTAAACGTACTATCATTGAAAATAGGATTTAGAAATGTAAGGAACAACTAGAAGGAACGAGATAAGAGTACCTTGTCTCCACCAGCATAGCCTCCAACAGCAATCGGCCGTATTGTTTTCTTTTCGTACGGAATGAAGGCCTCTGAAGATTGGACGTTAAGAAAGGATACGAGAGGAGAGTGCGAGAAGGAAAGAGAGAAGTACCTTCAATAATAATGGCGCCGTAGGTCTTAGCGGCATGGTTAAAGTCTTCTGCCAAGTCTTTGAGTGCTTTATACCGTCTAAATAGCCTCCGAGTTGTGCCCATTGTACCTTGATTCCTCCGCAAACTGGCAGCCGTTATTCCTTGCCTTGGTTTTGGCCGTAAATTGGTAGGCCGGAAGGATAAGGCTATAGCTTGGTCATCCCCGCTTGAATTGGTAGTTAGCATGCTGTCTCGAGCGAGCAAGCCTTCTGACGTGCTCTTCCAAAGCATTCTTTGGAATGCTTCGTTCCATTCTCGAGAGTGTCCACGTTCTATATAACATATCAGCACAAGTATGAGAGGCATGAGGAGAGAGACAAATAGACCTGAGCTACTCGCAACCGTGCGTTGAACTTGCGCCTTCTTTGTGTGCTCCAACTCAACGAAGAGCCTAGCCGCCAGCTCTTGAACTTTAGCCAGCTGCTCGAATTGAGCACTATTGATTTGTACCATCGGTGCACTACTAGGATCCGACCCATAGATTTTTCTTTTGCCTTTGCTCTTTTTCTCGCTCTTCGGCTTAGCTTCCTCTTTTTTGAGTTGGCGAAATGCAGCACAATAACGCTGTACCACTTCTTCCAGATCGTGATTGAGAGCGGTAATAGTATCATGACCTTCTGAATGTTTTACATTCTCAGCTCCTTTGAACATATGGCTGCTTGTCTTTGCGCTCTGGGAAGTGTTGTTGTGAGGAACGCTGCTATCCATCTCAGGCTCTTTTTCCGTCTGGTCTTCTTCCTCTTCTTCCTCTGATGAATCAAACATGGATGAGCTCTCCGAAGAATCCACTATTAATAACGCTATTATGTTAATAAAGAGGAGAAAGAGAGAGAGAGAGAGAGAGAGAGAGAGAGAGTACAATCTGCTTCGTCCTCTTCATGACCTTGTGTAGATAAATCAAGTTCTCCATCATCTGAGTTTCCGTCTTCTTCCTCCTCGCCGTCCTCTTCCTGAAGAATGTTGAGTTGCTGCTTTACCCAGTGACTAGTGGCGTCACTATTAGGCAAGGCCTGCGAAAAAACTGTACTAGTGCTTCTTCCAGCGGAGGCAGAGCGTGGGCTTGAATCGTCTATTTTGTTCTCCGATCGGACTTCTTGCGTTTCTTCCTCTTCGTTACCTCTGTTGTCACTAGTTAGGTCTATATCGGTGAGGAAGTACGCTGCTGCAGTGGTGGTGTCTTCTTGATGGGTTCGTTTTTGCCATTCTGATGTTATTTGTTCTTTCTTCTCCATAGGAAGGTTCAGTGGCAACTTCCATTCCTCCTCATATGCCTCCCCAGAGCTAGAACCAGAGCTGTCATTTAGCATCACAGTCAGAGACATGTATATTCCCTTTCTTCTCGCCTCTGTTTACTGTTCTGGCTTTGCTCTCTGTTCCTCCCTCTTTCTCTTTCTCTTTCTCTCCCTCCTAACAGCACAAACAAAACGAACCTGGCAAGCAAGCTGTCGCTGCTGATGCTCTTGTCCAACTCGCAAAACATAAAGCGGCGTTTATGCTTCTGCACACGGCGCACCCAATGGACTCCGTCCTCATCCTGCTTGTGCTTTTCGTGTTTATCACCTTTGACTACCGAACGTTGCTGTTGCAGAGGTTGGGTTGTCTCCGTAACATGCAAGCCAAACATGTGGTTGAGGTCTCGGCGAGCAGGGCGAGAGGTGAACTGCCGAAGGCTAGCTGGTGGCGTTACCGGCGGAGTTCTTGGAGGAGAAGGAAAGTGGTAGGGCAGACAGGCCTGGTTTAATGGCGTCAACCCTACATGGGCTACCACCCTAACTCTTCCTCATCTTCATCATATTGTGGTTCCCCGTGTGCTACTTCTTGTTTAAGGGCTGGCTGAATGACACGCGTTGTTTGCCTTGCAGTTTCGTCTTTGCAGCTGCTGTCTGTTCTTCTTTCTTCTGCTCCTCCACAACCGTCGCCGCAGGCTTTGGGGCTGACGTTCTGGCGAGGAGGAAGGGGACCCCTGAACCTTTGGCCTTCACCAGGCCCACCAGAAAGGGCAGGTTCAGAATGGACGGCTTCCTTCTCCGCTTCTTCCTCCTGGTCAGGGAGCGTTTCACAAAGTCTTGCCGACCACACAATATCACGACTGACGGTCAGAACAAAAAAAAAACCACCCTCCCCTTGGGGGAGTGCATGAAGAAAAGCCAACCTTTATCAAGATAAATATTGTCGGCCAGGAGGGAAGCCCCTTGGCTGTCCTCCTCCTCCTCCGCTTCCATCCCAGTGTTTGGCCTTCCCTCCTCCCCCTGGCACTCCTCTCGTTTATGGCCCGTTACACCTCGCTTTTCAGGACGACGTGGAAGTTTCCATGTCGACCTACTAATGTTCTTTCTTCTTTCTTTCTTCCCTATCTCTTTCTCTCCGGCCTGGTTTGGTGGAAGGCAAAAGCGAACGGCTGGGACTTGGCGGAGATGGCGTTTTGGGGTACGTGCCCGCTTTGTAACCGTGCAACTGTTTTCGAACTTCATGTTTGCGGGGCATCGCGAAATAACAACGCCAACATTAACGCACCACAGGATTGGAGTTGCAACCGGGCGAAGAGACCACTATCACTCTTCCTCACGACCTACACCTCACTCAGGTTGCTTTCCCTCTCTTCCTCCCTTCTCTCCCCTTTTTCTCTCCCCCCCCCCCCCCCCCTCCCTCTCTCTCTCTCTTCCTTTCTTCATAGATTAAACTTGTTCAACCATTTTAAAAAGGCGTCCTTGGGAGAGGATCAAGCGTCCGGCAAGACAAACAAGCACAACGCAGCAGCAAGCAAGCAGCGGCATGTGGTGACAGCGTCGCTCCGCAACGAGGAGCAGCCCCAGCAAAGCGAGTTCGTGATCGCGAACCTGCGTCCGGAGCTGTCCGAGCAAGCCACCCTCAACTTGTTCTTTCCGCGTGACCAACCGATCGCTTTTCGCGCCAAGGGCTTCTCCTCCGTGCACTTGTTGGGAGTCTTGAAAGAGGGCTCCTCTTCCGCCTCCACTCCTACTCCTTCTACCACTACCACTGCTGCTGCTTCCAGCAACAACAACAACAGCAGCAAGAAGACAGCAGCCACAACCAACGGAGCCGCCAACAACAACAAACGCAAAAGGAGTGCGGCGGAAGTGGATCAACCACAACAGCAGCAGCAAGAGGCAGCTGCCACATTGGAAGCCTCTTCTTCTCAACAACCAAAGAAGAAGAAGAGAAATAAGAAAAAGAACGCTGCGCAACAGCAACAAGCTGCAACAACAGAGACCTCTAAGCAAAAGGACACCGAAGCGGAGGAAGAGCAGGAAAAGGAAGAACCGAAGAAGACGCCAACCAAAAGCAAAGCACAGACCAAAACGGCCAGTAGTAGCAATGGCAAGGGTGAAGTTGATGACCCTGAACTCAAGAAAGTGCTGCAGATACCGACCAAAGACCAAATTAAAAAGTGAAGATAACCTCTCTTCCTTTCTCTTTACCGTTCCATTCTTCTCACGTACTCTATTTCTTTTGGCTTTGTGATACCACCCACAGGAGCGGCAACACGAAGAAAATGGCGGGTGGCCTTATCTACGAGGATATAGTGATAGGCACTGGCAAGCAAGTGCAGCAGGGCAAACGGGTACGTACTGTGATATCCTTCTCAGCTTTTCACTTTCTTATTGCTGTGTGTTGTGGCCATTCCTTACTGACGATCCAAACCACCACGTAAAAACAGGTAAGCGTCCACTACAAAGGTTATCTCACAAACGGCAAGTCATTCGATGCTTCTGGTGGCAACAAACCCTTTATCTTCCGTTTAGGTTTGGTCTTTTCTTCTTTTTT
>JAVKOQ010000307.1:0-62060 GCA_031835245.1 Balamuthia mandrillaris
AGGGATATGTTGGCAGGATAACTCCAACATATACAGGAGGACGTGGACCAAAGATACAGTAACCGACCCGAACTATTGGTCTACAGTAAAACCAATGTATGGCTTTGCCAGTCCCTACTCCAAGGTAGGGGCGGTGGAGGGCAGATCGATTGTGGTGAGCGGTAAGGACCTTAAGAAGGAAAAGGTAAGTGAGAGGATCTTCGAGCTGGGGCTCAAGCACGTCGGAGTGTGGAAAGTAGGAGAGAAGAATGGCACGCAGCATTGGGGAGTTACTTTGGAGACGGCCCAGGCTGCCGAAGACATTATTGCGGAAAGAGCCAGGCTGTATGCTTTTACCCGCTGGTGGGTGGGCAAAGCCCGAATTGAAGAAGCCAAGAATGAAGGTAAACCGCGGTGGAAGCCTAAAGAGCAAAGAAAGATGGAGAAGAAGAAGGAAAAGGAGGAGAATGTTGGAACAGTGGCCTTGGACAGCTCTTTGGAACTCTCAAGCATCGCGCTGGCTGAGGAGGAGTATCATGGTGCTGCCAACTGGTCTGACATTGTGGAGGAGGAAGGAGAGGAGCCCCAATGACTTCAGTAGCGTTTGTCAACTCTAGGGGCTGGGGACAAGAGGAATTGGTCAGCTGTTGGGCTGACAGTAAGCAATTTGACATTATTGGAGTGTGCGAACATAGGAGGATGGTTGCCCCTCGATTGGAGGGGTATCGGTGGATGGGTGGAGGGGCTGCTCCAGGGAGGAGTGGCTATGGAAGGGGTGGCGCAGGTTTCTTTGTTCGAGAGGGCTTCAAGGGGAACATCAGAGAAAGGAAAGAGTGGCGAACACCCAACTCCACTTGGGTGGAACTGGCGGGACAGGGTTGCATCTTTATAATCGGTATAGTGTATCTCCCTCCAGGAGGTACCGTGGACAACTTTAAGGTCACCTTGGCTGCGATTGAGAAAAGAATCCTGGACGTGGTCAAGGAAGGAAGACCCCTGATTATTGGAGGTGATTGGACCGCCAGGGTTGGAAAGGGATGGAATGGTAGAGGTGAATCTACTTACAACACGAGAGGAAAGGTGTTGGTGGAGGCTTTCAAAAGGCTGGCCCTCTCGTTGCCTCAGCTCGAAGAGGAAGCGCCAGTATTTACATGGAGAGCTGGAAAACGAAAGAGCATTGTGGACTATGTGGTAGCATGGAGATGGACGGGCAAGGTAGTTGGTGACAGATGGCAAGCTTGGACCGATCATCGACCACTGGTAGTCGAGTTGAAGGACCCAGCAGATAGTTGTGGCGGGGTTTGGATGGAACGATGGAAGTGGAAGTCCTACTCGGAGGAAGATCGCAAGAGGAGGTGGAGGGAGTACAAACGCGGGTGCAAGCGTTTCTTCAAAGGAGAGGAATGGAAGGCCATGGTCAAGAAAACACGGGAGGGAACAGCTACTGTTGAAGATCTTTGGAGCAAGTGGAAAAAAGGATTGTGGGATTGTGCAATGAGATGGTTTGGTAGAGAAAGGAGCCTGATAGGAGCAACAACGAGCAGGGCAAGGAAGCCATGGTGGACAGCAGAGTTAACATCCTTGAACAAGCAGGTAGTGATAGCCCATGCTCAGTGGCTAAGAGAAGGAAAGAATGATGGAAAGGCCAGAGAGGAATTTGTGGAACTCAGGAAAAGGTTTGTGAAGTTGTGGAGAGCCAACAAATGGGACTGGATGAAGTGGAAAAGACAAGAGAACATCAAGGAAATGCAGAAATGGATCGGCAACATGTGGAGGATAGTGGCAAAGCGTAGAGCAGAGCCCAAAGCAGTTAGGGCGCACCACGGTAGCACGGCAGCCTTCAAGGAACATTGGGCAAAGCTGGGAAGGAAGGATTCTTCCATTGGGAGCTTGCATCGAGAGGAAGCAGGTCCAGAAGGACTGCCTTGGTCTGGTAGTAACTGGCTTAAGAAGGAGAGTTTTAATCTTGCATGGAGGAAAAGATTGAGGGTGGGCAAAGCAGCTGGGGTGGACAATATTGATGGGGAAATGATGAAGTATGGAGGCAAACATGTGCAAGATGCAACTTGGACGCTGATCAAGGTCATTGAGAACCAAGGCATATTCCCCAAGGAGTGGAAACAGGGGGTGGATATTCCCTTGCATAAGGCAGGAGATCCCCAGAATCCAGCAAACTATAGAGGTATTACTCTCCTATGCAATGCAGCCAAGGTGTTTGAAGGAGCTATCTTGGTACAATTGAACATACAAGCAAGAGAGCAAGGGTGGATAAGTAATTGCCAGGGTGGATTTAGAAAAGGAAGGGGAGGCATGGATCAGGTGTGGCGGTTGAAGAAATGCCTGATGAAGAGAAGCAAAGAACGTACCTATATTGCTCTGTTGGATATCAGCAAGGCATATGACATGCTTGACCATGACATACTGGCAAGGACATTACGCAAAAGAGGAGCAGAAGAGGCAGCAGTGGGTATCATTACAGAGTGGTACCATGGTATGACGAGTGTTATTCGCATGAATGGGCAGCTTTCAGAGGAATTTCTGGTGGAAAGAGGAGTTAAGCAAGGAGGAGTTTTGTCTCCATTCTTGTTCAATGTATACATTGATGTGGTGGCAAGAAAGCTACAAGCTGCAGAGGAGAAGGAAAGAGGAGATAAAGCATGGAATGTTTGCTTGTTGTTTGCAGATGACTTGGCAGTGGTGGCCAGCGACCCATTTGAGCTTCAGAGAAGATTGAATGTAGCAGTGGAGGCAGTGAATGCTCTGGGACTTCAGTTCAATGCAAAGAAATCAGTGGTGCTAGTACAAGGAAAGAAGGCTCATTTTCAAGAGTGGAGACTGAAGGGGGAGGCTGTGAAACGGGTGAAGGAGGCCAAGTACCTGGGACTGTGGTTTGAAGAAAGGGGGGAATGGACAACTCATGCCAAGGAGAGGATCACCAAGGCCAAGCAAGCCCTCTACAGCCTTAGGCAGCGGGGAGCCATTGCCCAAGGCCTTGGTACACGCACTGCCCAGATTGCTGCAGAGGCTATTGTCAAGTCTACCTTGTCATATGGATTATGTATGACAGAGCTTTCCAAATCATGGTGGAAGAAGATCGAAGCAGTGTGGAATGAGACAGCAAGAAGTGTATTGCAAGTTCATCGAAGGACTGTGGCGGGGGTTTGTAGAGCAGATTTGGGCTGGTTGACCATCAAGGCCTACTGTGAGTTGGAAAGACAAGCAGTAATTCATCATGCTGAGAGGCAAGATGGCCACTTTGAGCTACTTGAAGAGGTAAGCCAAGCAAGTGAAGAGGAAGGGGAGAAGAATGAAGGTGAGGGAGGTGCCGGAACGACAGTTGTTGAAAAGAAAGCCAAGAGGATGAGGGCCTTAACTCGAGTAGCCAAGATGGAGTATGCAGCTGAAGGAGAAAGAGGAACAAGAGCATGGCTATGGCATAACTTCTTGACAAATGGAAGATGTTTGGTTGGACAACAACGGAGCTTAGTGATTACCAACCCAAGGAAAGAACGTTTGATGAATGCTATTCGCTGTGGTGGACTGCCTATTGGAAAAAAGTGGGGATCCATTCAGAAGTCTGAGGTGGATAGCAAGTGCCCTGCATGTGATGCTGAGGAAGAAACAGCAGAACACTTCCTGTTAAGGTGTCCTAACCTTTGGGAAGATCGCTTTAGAATCTGGAGTGTGGACAATGGAAGTGAAGAACAAGTCAGAAAGCTGATTATTGAAGACTGTACAACAAAGCTCCTGTCAAGTGGAAAGAAATGCAACAGAGCTCAAGAGATGGAACAATGTAAGCAAAGTTGTAAACGAGTCTGGAGATTATGGGCAGCAAGAGCAAGTTGGAAGCATGGAAGTTCTTCTGCATTTTATCAGTCTTTGGAAGTAATGTAAGCAAGGAAAGAGGGAAAAAGGAAAGAGGAAGAAAAGGATGGCTAGATGATACAAAGTTTTGGTCTGGAAATCTCATTCAACACCTTTTCATGAATTGAAGTGAACAATTAAGGAAGGCATTGAGGATGATAAGAAAAGAGTAAGTACACTATGTATGTACAAGGCTTACTTTTTATGTATAGATTGGTGTTGCTCTCAGAGCAAATAAACTTTTTATTACTACTACTATGTGGTAGCATGGAGATGGATGGGCAAGGTAGTTGGTGACGGATGGCAAGCATGGACTGATCATTGGCCATTGGTAGTTGAGTTGAAGGACTCAGCAGATAATTGCAGTGGGGTTTGGATGGAACAATGGAAGTGGAAGTCCTACCCAGAAGAAGATCGCAAGAGGAGGTGGAAAGAGTACAAATGCAGGTGCAAGCGTTTCTTCAAAGGAGAGGAATGGAAGACCATGGTCAAGAAAATACAGGAGGGAGCAGCTACTGTTGAAGATCTTTGGAGCAAGTGGAAAAAAGGATTGTGGGATTGTGCAATGAGATGGTTTGATAGATAAAGGAGACTGATAGGAGCAACTACAAGCATGGCAAGGAAGCCATAGTGGATGGCAGAGTTAACATCCTTGAACAAGCAGGTAGAGATAGCCCATGCTCAGTGGCTAAGAGAAGGAAAGAATGATGGAAAGGCCAGAGAGGAATTTGTGGAACTCAGGAAAAGGTTTGTGAAGTTGTGAAGAGCCAACAAATGGGACTGAATGAAGTGGAGGAGACAAGAGAACATCAAGGAAATGCAGAAATGGATCGGCAACATGTAGAGGATAGTGGCAAAGCATAGAGCAGAGCCCAAAGCAGTTACTGAGCACCATGGTAGCATGGCAGCCTTCAAGGAACATTGGACAAAGCTGGGAAGGAAGGATTCTTCCATTGGGAGCTTGCATCGAGAGGAAGCAGGTCCAGAAGGACCGCCTTGGTCTGGTAGTAACTGGCTTAAGAAGGAGAGTTTTAATCTTGCATGAAGGAAAAGATTGAGGGTGGGCAAAGCAGCGGGTGTGGACAATATTGATGGGGAAATGATAAAGTATGGAGACATTCTACTGAATGTCTTATCAGTGGGAAAGAGGGAAAGAGGGAGAAAGGAAGAGAGGAATGTGCTTTGTGTAAATAAATTATTTTTTTTAAAAAAAAAGAAAAAAACACACACAAACATAAAAGGAGGAATCAATGGAAATCGAAAGGGTTGATCAAATTAACGAGAAAACGAGAAGGAGAGAGAGAGAAAGAGAAAGAGGAAGAGAGGGAGAGAGGGAAAGAGGAAAAGAAAGAGAGAAAGAAAGAGAAAGGGAATGTACCAAAAGTAGGAAAAGAGAGAAAACTTAGTGATAATATCCTATTGCTGCTTAATAGGCCACAGTGGACAATGAGTTCTCATGAACAGCCTATAAACAATGTGTGTTGATAAATTATTACAAGTTATGATACTATTGGATTGATTCAAGTTACAAGCAGAACACAAAAAATAGTGAGAAAGAGAGAGAGAAAAAGAGAAGAAGAGAGAGTTCCTACCATAGCAATGGAAGATGGTAAGTAAAGCGGAAGCCACTATTCTGCCTTTGCACTTTTCCAACTTCTTCCAACAAAACATGAACAAGGTGCATTGAGGAAAAGCAAGATGGTAGCCCCTTTGAATCACTTCACTTGGGTTCATTTTGTCCCACCTGTTGCGCACTAGGAGAAGAAAAGAAGGGAGAAAGTGACAGATGGTCGCACTCTCTTAAGCCTTTCTTTTGACTGAGTGTTTAATGATATGCAAACAATCCTTCTGCCTCACCTTTCCCTCTCACTGTTGCTCACAAAGAGAACAGCAGGAAAGAACAGAGAGGCTGAGGAGAAAAGAGGAAAAGGCCAAGGGGAACAGGAACTGTGTATACTTTGGGTGGCTGAAAAAAAGTGAAAAAGGGACAAGAAACAACTTACACACTCAAGAGTTCCTTGGATTGTTGACAGAAATACCAAAATCTTTTGAAGGAGGTGAGGTGACAACCAGCTATGGAACAAGGGGAAGTATGCTGTTGAAGAAAACATGGACAACAAAGAATAAACGAAGTTTGCACAAAGCCTTATCCTTGCTCATCTAAGTTCTGGTGGATAGAGAGGAGCAGGTCGCATTGGCTTTCGCCAAAAGCCAAATCCCAGGGTTCAATGGTCTGAAAATAATCATATTGAAAGACACCCCAATCTGCAAAGCTGCAGGTTTGCAGCTGACGTTGGATGCTGATGTCTCTAATATGACTGGCCAAAATGAAGCCGTGTATTACTGATTGAGGGAATGTTTAAACATCACTTGAGCAATTTCTCCAAATAACCATTCAAAGCAGTGGTTGTGGTTTACGAAGTGTCTGTTCCTCTTCATCTTCTTTGAAGTTTGCTATTCATTGGAATTGGTATGGTCTATATTGTTCATTGGGGATGAAAGCTGCCCACAGCCCAACACCTATGCATTGACCAGTGGCCATTATATGATGCCTGTTTAACTGCCTGCTAGTTCGTTGGAAGATGTAATGAAGGTGTGGTTGTATTCTGTTAGCAAGAGAATGCCAGGAGCTCATCTGTTCAAGGACAGCAAAAGCCACTTGACTGACAAAAACCGCCAAGTGCTCTGGGAGTAAGTGATTCAATGCTGTGATGCTTGAAATAAAGGCTGACCTTGAGGTCATGTTTGTGCTCTCTATCAGGGACCAAAAAAAGAACAAATAGCATTTATTATTATTAAAAAATAAATTCTATCCTTTCAAGGGCAAAGAAATTTGACTCACCTAATAGTTAAGTACAAGAATTTGTTGATGTTCTTGGTTGTTTCCTTGATCAGTAGGTTGTTAACCTAGAGTCCAATGATGATGCTGCTGTCATTTTTCTGTTCAAGGTAGATTCAATAATTGGTAAATGCATTCTTGAAGCCAAGGTCAATAGGAATACTATCAAATATTACAGTTTATTTTCACAGTTTAACTTCCTTGTTTTTTTCAACAATCACTCATATAAAATACTCTAAAGGAAATTGGTGGTCTGTCCAATGCAAACTGCTGATTGCCAAAAACCACCAAGTGCACAGGGAAATCTATAGCTACCTATGGGTCCATCTTTCATTTGCTCTAAGTCTTTCCTTTTTCTTGATATGGGTGATTATTATAATATTTTAATGTGAACTTCTTTTGATTGGTTCTTTTTCTCATTCATTTTGTCTTTCTTTCGTTTTTTTTTTAATCTTTTCTTTTCTTTTTTCTCTTTTTTCTTCTTTTAAAAAAAGGAACATTTCTTCTTTATCTTCCACTTTTTCTTAAGAAGAGGAGTATATTAGGAGAATCACCAACACTTATCCTCATGTTGAATCTGTCCTGGATCCTTAGCTCTCCTTTCTTTTATATCCATCCTTCCTTTCTCCTTTTTCCCCTTTTTCTGGGTGTACTTTGAAGCAATATCAAAGATTCATTCTTGTTGTCTTTCCTCTATTCTCTTGAATACACTTCTCCAGCTTCATTTATCTCTTCCTCTTAAGCCACACTGAATAGTTCTTTTTCTATCAATACAATCACTACTTTTGTTTCCCTTCACATACAATGTCCTACACTCCTCATGGGCGTGGAGAAAATGTACAAAAAAACATACAATGTCCTACACTCCTCATGGGATTGAAGAACTGCACTTTCACTGTTTTTTCTGCCACTGAGCACACTTTTATTGAGCAAAAAGCTCCATTAAAGGCTTTTCACTTTTTCACTTCCCTTTCACCTTTTTTTACTTAATTCTTCTTTTTTCTACTATCTTTTGCACATATAGTTGAAAAGAAATTGTCAAAATAGTCCTTGTGTCTTTTCACAACTGATAGCAAAGAAAATTAGAATTTTGACAAGGACATACTACTGTTAAACTAAACCATTGTGCATTGGTCATATATTTTTCTTTTTAAAGAAGAAGAAAAGCTAAAAATGAACCTATTAAGAACTGATCAGATGATATCAAAGAAGCCAAGAAGAAACCATTGTGAAAGCCTAATAAACAAAGAAAAGTAAAGCAAAACAAGAGAGAATCAGAGCTATAACTTTGTACTAAAAACAATATAAACAGTGATTCTTCTTTTGCTTTTCACTTGAATTCTGTAATAGAAAAAACTATATATTAGTCATAATTTTTAGGTCTTAAAAAACTTTTTTCAAAAAAATGAATTCAACTTGTAAAAAAATTGTTTTCAATCAATATTTACACTGTAATAAATAAGTACAATAATTTTTAAACCAGTGTATAGTCCTTCATTAAAGTAAAATAAAAGCTACCATTCTACTTTCATACTTTCCCAACTTTTCCTAAGCAGGTGTTACTAGTCTTTTTTCTTTCACTATTGCTTACAAAGAGAACAGCAACCCTACTATAGTAATGAAAGATGATGATAGATATATTTGGTACAAAGCTAGTTTGAAAACTTATTCAATACCTTTCACTGATTATAGTTAACAATTAGGAAAGCATTAAGGGGGTAAAAAAAAGTCAAAGTACATTAAGTATAAACAATGCTTTAATTTGTAATATATAGTTTAATAATTATTATTTAAACAAACTGTGGTTTACTTTTTTCTTTTTCTTGAGAAAGTTCATTATAATTTTTTTCCAAACCAAGAAATTTTCGTAATGCACTTTGTTTTAAAGAATTTTGTTCTGTTTAGATAGTTAATTATTATATTTTATAGAATAAATGACTACTTTAAAAAAATAAATACCTGGAAGATTTTTATTCAATTGTTTAATTATACTTTTGATAAATGTTAAAATGATTTCTGTGGTAGCATAAAAAAAATCAAAGCTTGTATGACATATTCTATTATCAACAAATTAGTAACATTATAAAAAAGAAATAACATAATTTTCATTGATGCAAAATGGCTTACTTGTATGGTTCTGTTACTAATGGCCCACCAGTGGCACAACTGAATATAAGTTTCATGTTTTGTTTAGTCCAAAAAAAATACTGACAACAATAAACAAACCAACCAGCTAACCAACTAACCAACAAACAAACAAAACACTACAAAACAAAAAAGACAGAAGACAAAGCAAAACCTTAACCAAGTATTTTTCAGACAATAAGTCATGTTGCATAAAAGCTCAAGACACTTATAGCTACCCGATATACAGGACCAGCCAATTGAGTTTAACAGTACCAGAACTTGGGCCACTTGTTCATTTCTAAAGAAACAAAAGGCATTTAACATTGATACATAGTGGTTTTTTAAAAAAAATGTAGGGCAAGTAACCGGTCTCGCACAGGTGGCAAAGTGGGACCGGTGTGCTGCCTTTCTTCATCGTTACACCTAGAAATAAGGTAGGCAGATAATTCAATTAGGGCCATCTGCACTTCTTCAAAAGGGTCGAGCAATATTTCTGCCAAAGAGGTTTCTACGGTGAAGCGTTCGACTAAGAGCTCAACTGCGGAAGTGTTTAGAAGAGAGAAGTAGAGTTAATTTTAGTGGTTTTACACAAGTGTAAAAAAAGGAATCACGTTGCGAAAGGGCTTTTAAGTTAGCAGTCAATAAGCTGTCTCCATCTATTACTGGATGGCTTTCCCTTCTTTCCCTTGAGATGACGGGCAGGTTCATCAGGGGTAGTGCTTCTTTCTTTGAGGATTATTTTTCCTGAGAAAAAGCTGTGCGCAAATTTATTGGCGAAAATTGCACACACAAAAAAAAAATAGTCGTGTCGGCACGGGAAGGCCTCGCCGAGCGAATTGCTCACTTATCACTTGGAAGGAATGCTTGCTCCAAGTCTGCTTTGCGAAATACGCGAGGCTCTTTGGCTGGCTCCTTTTTACGCAGCTCGGCGCCTTCTCTTCGAAGTCTGGCCTCGTAGCGTTGTTTTTCTTCCAGACGGGTCTTGGCCCTGTGTGTGGTTAAGAAAATTCCATACCGTTGAAGAAGCAAAAGCAAAAAAATATAAAACAACCACAGCAAGGATACAGGCCAGACTGCTGTAAGTCACCAGCAGCCAAGAAACACAAATCTTCTCTAAAGCGACTGTCAGAGGGAAGAGGGTCATCGACAGGTTTAGGAACATGCTTTGGTAAATTTTGCTTAAAGTCCCAATACCTGTTGTTGGCAGGAACTTGTCAGCGAACCTCACAAGACTAAAGGAGCGCGAAAAACCTACCGCTCACCGTCAAACTCTATACAACTAACCCAAGAGCCTTCGATAGTACAAATGACCGTGCTCTCCGTCCGCTTCTTTTTGCCGGATTTGACATCTTCGCTGGAGTCGTCTTCCAGTGCTCCCCGTCTTATCTCTCCTTTGAAATAGTCAGCAGGCGTTTTTTTGCTGAACCACCCACTCAAGAAACCACCTTCCTTGGGGTTAATGAATACGTCGCAGCTGCATAATAAAATGTACAAAATGTCAGCAAAGACGTTAGGCACTCCAGCAACTACAAACCTCAAATCGTTCTTTTCATCTCTATATTCAATCACACCACAATATTCCTGAACTCGTTCTCCCCACACCATACCTCGCACCCATAGCTCTGGCAAGCTAAAGCGGATGGAAGTGCCGTCCGGAAAGTCAATAAAATTGGGGCCTTTCTGTGCACTGAACAAAACAACATTACAAAACTTTTTTAACCAACAAAATAATATAATGGAGAGAGAGGAAGAGAGAGGGGGGAAAGAGAGAGAGAGAGAGAGAGAGAGAGAGAGGGAGAGGGAGAGATGGGGGGAGGAGGGGGAGAGAGGAGGAGAGAGGAGGAGGAGGAGAGAGGGATTAAGACAGCATGAACATTTAGAAACACAAATAGTACCCTTTGGCGCTGTTTCCACGAAATGAAGCTATCCATTCCCCATAACCATGGTACTGATAGCATCCTCCAGGCCCTATAAGTTGCCAAGTGGTAACAGGTGGATGATGGCTCGACTGTTCAGCAAACACCTCCGTCCCATCCTCAAACTGCGCTTGGAATGTTTCTCCTGTCAAAGTGACATGTGCAAGCAACAGAACAATGTATCAGAAATAAGGGGCAAGAGGCAAGCTTAGAGGTAAAGCTTGAAGAGGAGACCTAATATTGGGTTAAAGGGTTTATAACCCCCACAGGTGTTGTGAAAGCCAGCGATGGTGAACGTTACCACAAGTTTTAGGCGCTCCACGGGATCTGTTGTCTCTAAAGAAGGGCAATAGGTTAAGGAGCGTTACCAGTTGGTAATGATCCAACGCGTTCAAGTTTGAGAATCCCACAAGAAACAAATGAAACAAAGAAATAAAAATAACAAAATCAAAAATAAATGGTGGAGGGGCGAAAAACAGAATGATCAATAGAAAGATACGAGCTGCTTTGTTGAGGAAAATGGGAGCTGACCACCACCCATCGCACAGCCGTTGCAAATAGGAGCGTGGCTCAAAGACAGTTACAGGCAAACTGACATTTGTGATTTCCTTGACTGAAGTGATGCTTGCTCCCACTTGCTTCAGAATTTCCCAGATTACTCTGTTCCAACATGGAGGTAAGTACGAGCTACAAAAAGCCACAGCAAGTACAACGTACCCACGCTGGCGCTTTAGACCTTCTTCATCATTGTAGAAGGTTAGCATACCACCATTTGGTGAGGATCCTTCCATGCGGTCATAGCTACGAGAAAGGGCAGTTGTCAGCGGACTTGAGGTGGAATGGGGTGGGATGAACGGGAGGGGTTAAGCACAACATACGTTTTGGGGCTATTGTCTTCTTTCTTTTTGCCGGTTTTCTTCATCTTCACGTTAAGAGGAATAGGTAGGAGAGGTTGGGTATGGTGCGCAAGCAGTGGGTAACGCTCTAAATGAACGTAAGAAACAAGTCCGGAATCGGCAAGCCCAAGTGCCGAGAGCACAACGACGTCACCCTTGTCACCGCTCCCCCTATGATGATGATGATGATGACGACGACGCCAAATGATTAGGCGGAGGAAAAAAATAATGCATTTGTGTCGACAATTTTCTGGTGGCCATTAATTCAACCCCCGCAAAAGAGTGCTCACACTGGGTATGCCTCTGCATCGCAGAGGCAGGACCGAAATTTCTTGATGTCCTCTTTGCCCACTTGGCCAGCGTCTTCTTTTGCCCACAGTGCGGAAATTTGCCATTCAGCCAGGCCTGCTTCCAGTAGAGTTGTGGAAGAGATGCTGCCATAGATGTTCCTGGTGTTGAACTTTCAAAAGAATAAAGTGTTAAGGCGAATGACAAGCAACCAAAGTTCATATGAACTTTGCACAGGCTCCATTCCATTCACTCCCCCTACCCACCCACCCACCGCTTTGCCCTCACATACGGAGTGGGATAACGCTTGGTTGGGTCGCGCTGATCAGGTCGACGATATTTCAGTGTCATTTTGCACGAAACAGGCAGCAAATTGCTGAGCCTATGAGGTTCACCCGTGCTGGGACGAGAGAGACCAGAGAGTTGAGAGAGAGAGAACAAGTTCAAGAAGGGGGGGCAGTTGGTCTCAGCAGCAAACCCAAGCAGAGTTAATTCGCAACGTTAACACTGGCTGGTTGGCCGCTGTGCGTGAAGATTTAGTCGCTGCCGCTGAACTGAAGAACCTGGTTGGCAACCAACAATACACCATGAGCGAAATAAGGAGGCAACAGCAGGGAAAAGAGGAAGCCAGAAAACATGAGCGCACTTCGAGCCGCCCACCCTCCTCCTCTCTTCCTTCGTCTTCTGCAGCTCCTTCCACCGCAAGCCCTGGACAGGTATCCGCCACAAATGGTAGGAACAGCAACGGCACAGCTGCTGGCAAAAGCAGTCTCCCCAAAGAAGAAAGGCGAGGGAGTCGCACCTTTGCAAACAAGGCAAGCTCAAAGGAGACCTCCACCCCCACTTATGCTGCGCATGACCAACCAACGGAGCGAAAATTACGAAAGGTTTCCTCACCTCGTAGCTCTCTTTCGTCTAAAAGCCCCAAGGACAAGGAAACCCCCGCAGATTACGTCTTCAAATCCTTGCTCGGAGAGTTCAAGGAACAGGCACGACGCAAAATAGAGGAGATCATGGCTTTTGGCATAGTACGCTTTGCTCTTGTCCTTCTCTGTTTCAAACTTTGTCATTGCCTCGCTTGGCTCAACGTTGCTCTGGGTCTTGCTCCCTTCCTCTTTTCTAACCTTTCCTTCTTAACCAATTGTTCATCCCCAAAGGAAGAGGCGTCACAGTTAGCACAGGTATTCGACCCTGTGGAAGACCCTATCTTTCACCAGCTAGTACAATCCTTGGGGGAGTTATCAAGCAGCCATGTGCCCGTACTCATTCGGGCCCTGCTAAACTGGAGATCTTCGCAACATGTTGTTGCTGGCACTCTACGACCTTTAGCGTAAGTTATAACGCTCCTCGCTTCTTCTGTTGTTATGCTGACTTACTTTTGCCTCCTTGAACAATGAAGCCAAAAAGAGTCTGGCAGTAAAATGTCGGTGAAAGAAGGAATACTCTTGTTGGAAGAACGACACAAGGTTTTTTAGTGTACTCTTTCTTTGGCTAACGCATCCTTTGCTGACTTTCCTCTCTTTCTTATTTTTAGCTGGCTGTGGATTACATCTTTTGCACTGTATTATTGTCTTTGCTTATAACCTCACAACCAGGCAGTCTCGATGAAGCCATCTGCACTCAATTGGAGACCCTGTGTTTTGAGCATTTCAAGCCACACGAAAAGTGCGCTTCCTTTTCTTTCCGCACTGCCCGTAATGAAGGGTGCTCACTCATTCTGGTTTTTTTTTAAAAAAAAAAACAACAACAAAGACAAAGCAAAGGCCTGGACTCAGAGTTCAGCAAGGCTTTGTTTGCAAATCGTAAAGAGATACCAGAGCTTTATGCTCGTATACTGGGGATTTTATCTGCGTTTAGGTTTGCTTTGTTCTCTGATTTCTACTATCAACATTAGGCTAAATGTATTCTGCCAACAACCCACAGGCTGTCTCATATTACAGCTATTCTATTTAAAGACTTGGGCACATCCTTTTCAGCCAAGAACTCCTTAGTGAACAGACAAATAGCTGCCATAGAAGGAATGCGCTTTCTGCAATTCAAGGTTTTTTTTTTAAAAAAAATTCCTCGTTCTCCCCCTTTACTTGAAAGGTACTTAGAACACAAAATTTTGTTGGACGGAAACAAACTTACTACAGATAACTACTGCCCAAGGTTTAGAGCAAACAAGAAGTTTCCTTTCAAAATACTTTGCTCTGTTTAAGCACAAGTCACGGCCTTTGAAGTTGGCATTATCCCGGACTCTTGTAGCTGTTCTTAGGCCCTTGCTGTACCAACCCATAAACGAGGAAGTGGATTACTCAGCATGGTACAGCTTTGTGGCTGAACGCTACGCCGAGTCTGCTAAAAAGCTGAAGTCCAAGAGTACACAGGTAGGATACTCACCTGAAGGAAAATCTTGTCGGTTGAGGCTAATTTTTGATTTCAACACAGACGTGGGTGCCCTTGCTGACAGTGCTGCTTTGTCTCTGCCATAAAGACGTTTATCTCCAACATTGTCGCTATTTCACTGACAGTTTATTAAGGCTACTCAAGGTACAGTCATCCAAGACAATGTACAACCCATGTATTCCTATTAATGCGATATTACCACGGCCTCCACCTATGTATGCAAATAGGATAAAAGCAAAGTAACGGCGTTGGAGTGTATTCAGGACTGGACAAGTGTTTACTTAGCAAAGTCGGAGGAATCTGCGGAGATACAAGGCAAAATGCTGCTGCAGGATATAACAGCCCACGTGTTTCCCAGTGGTTCCTGGAAGACTCCTAATGAAGAAGCTTTAGATATTTATGTGGACCTGATATGCGTTATTGCCCAGAAGAAGCTGGATTATGCAATGCATAGCATTATCTATCTACTTTTGGATGTGAAAAAGACCGACCTCATTCCTGAATATCCTTTAAACCCCTGCCATTGTTTTCTCCCTCTTTCGTAAGAACATGATTGGCTCTATCGTTTCTTTAACTTAGACAAAACGCGGGTTATAGTAGGATTGCGTGCCTTGTTGAAGATTGCAGAGGAATTGAGCCCTTCAGACAGTAACCCAGGTACTGAGGCACGAAGAAACAGACCGCCACCGCTACTGCTTCCTTATATGTATGCCATCTTTGCTTTGCTGCCTTAAAAGCTGTAATTGGTTATAATGTATTCATCATCACTCACTCTTTTGCTCTTCAACAGGAAAACCATAAATTCTTATTTTTTAGCTATTCTTAGCACTCTGGATAAGTTATACGATATGACTCTCCCTCAGCCCCTCAAACAAATTCAAGGTTTTTTTTCTCTCCATCTGGCACCTCCTTACCCTAATATATTTTACGTTAACGTCATTCAAGAAACCCTCCAAAAAGAAAAGGTTGGCCTGCAATTGCTGCGGATTGTTCTGGCATGTATTCCGTTTTGTTTGCCCAGTAAAACCTCGGCAACTGCTTCAATGAACATCTTAGCTCGCTATTTGGTTCACATTGACAAAGGTGAGCCGCCTATCACACACCCGTCTGTACATCTTAATACTCATTCATTCACAGCAATTCGAGAGGAAGCCCAGGCCGCACTATATCGTGTCATGGAGGCTTGCTCATGGCTTAGAGCAGATCTTGTATCCGAAGTCTCATCATTCTTGATGACCCTAAGCGACACAAATCCAAAGCTTATTCATCATGTTTTGCACAAGGTTTGCATCTCTCTCTCTCTCTCTCTCTCTCTCTCTTTGCTATCCTCTTACATTTACTTTTTAAACTAAGAGTTTTCATTTCATTACAGTTGAGTCAACTTCTGCATCAGTGGCTTAGGCTAAAAAGGCTTAGCAAACTACGGTGTAGCCTTGCAACAATGCCATTTAGCACATCCGATGACGGAGAGAACAAGAACGAGGGAAACGAACCCGAACGGATAGAAGCTATTGACCCAGCAATTTTTCACCAGGTGGAAGCTAATATTCCTATTGGAGAGATTTCCAATCATGTTGTTGGGAATGTAGGTTCACGGGAAAACAAGGATTTGGGCGTTGGAAGCCTTGTCTCTTCTATGGACTCGGACGATGGATCTCATAATGTTTCACCTCGAGGTATCCCCAAAACCTTACCCTTGACTGTATTTGTGTCTAAAGCCCCACCTCTCCAACAGAAAGCCAACTTGCAATGCCAGGGGAAAGTGAACTTCAACCATTGCGCAGAGCCAGTGAAAATGAACTTGTAGCTTCGCCAGATATTGAAACCCAATTAGAGTGGCGTTATGAACGGCCCCTAGACTTTAGTCGGATTGAGGCAGTGGCCTTAGTCTTCTTATGCAGCTATCATGCCAATATTAGGTTTCTTTAGATTTTAGTTCTCTCTTCTTCCTTCTCCTTTTTTCCTTCCCTCCTTAGCGCAAGTAGGTTAACTGCATATCGTCAGAGTACTTGCAATAGAAATACTCCGATCCGTACGTTCTATAGCCGCAGCTGTAGGCGAAGATGAAGATGAGGAAACACTTCCCCCAGCAAGAGTGATGGACATAATTGATGAAACAGGTCCCGACATTGTTTATCGACTAAGACAAGATTTCCGTTTTCGCATCTTGGTAAGTCCCCTTTTCGTTTCAGTGAACTTTGCTTCTTACACATAATTTTACTCCCATTAGAATAAAGAAGCACGTAGTAATCCTATAGATTATAAGTTCCTGGAGAAGGTGTGGTCAGCAGAACTCGTTCATGACCAGATCTGTTGGACGTATTGCCTGGGAGCCCTCATGCCCTTAACCAGAAACCTTTGCCCAGATGCCGTTCATATGGCTTGGCACATGGTATATTCCATCACTGCTTATGTCTTGTGTCTTGATCATTCATATATATTTGTATCCTCACTCACAACCCTGTTCTAGGTGTGTTCGCGCATGAATAACGTCAAGGCACAGGACGAAAAATCGCAGCCTGATGAAACTGTCCGGCGTGAACATCTGTTTTGGTGGCGCAATTATATTGTCTTTGCTTGTAGCACGGTATCTCACTCGGGTTTGTTTTCTGCTCTCCTTCGTTGCTTTTTCTTCCTCGTATCTTTGCGTGTCCTTCTCGTTTCTCACTCTGTTCTCTCTTTTGTCGTTTGTACAGTATTTACACGAGACAGACGTGACAAAGGGGATGCTCCTACCTCCGTTTCTCAACTGTTTAACTCAATACTTCCTCTGATCAAGTCTGACCTTCATAAAGATGCGGTGGTGATGGTTTGTGCTTTGTCCTCTATGTCTCTCTGCTCCTTGTGATTAACTCTGTGGCTGGTTCCTCTACCTGCCTTCTTGAAGGCATTGGAGAGAGTAAACCCCGAGGTTTATGATACATTGTTTGAAGTGATGCGCCCTTATGAACAAGAGTATTCGGCAAGGAGAAAGCGCAAGGGAGTTGACCAACTGCGAGACAAAATCAGTTGTACGTTTTTAAAAAGAATGCAGTTGTTGTTTTCTAACGTTCTTCATCGGTTCAGTCATCTACAGTTTTGTCTCGGAAACAATGGCGCAAGGCACGCTAATCAAGAACGAAAATCTGAGGCAAATATTTTTAGGTTGCATTGAAGAGACTAGAAAATATCTATCACAACCATCAACAGAGTCAATTTTGGATGACCACCAATCACTTCGCTATAACTTTTGTGTGATTGTAGATAACGTAGCCAAAGAGCTGCATTTAGCAGCAGATGAGACGTTTGAAGCGGTACTGAATTCTGTTACTGTGATACGGCCTAACTAAACTGATCTCCCTAAACAGAAGCAGCGTAGGTCCCTGTTCTACTTTCTCCTTAACTGGTGCAGAGGAGAAGCAATGCTTCAAGACGAACAAACAAGAAGGCAGCTGGTATGCTCGTTCCTTGGTGTGACTCTTTCTTTAGTTAACAAATGTATTCCACGTGATATTACAGAGTAACCACCTCAGCCAGATCAAAGATCCAGAAAAAAAGAAGGCTTACCAAAAAGTCGTACGCGACCAGACGTTTGTATTGCAGCATGCTGCTTGTTCTGTACGCATTTCTGCTGAATGTTTTGTTATTTTTGATTTGTTGCGCGAAAAACAAATCTAATATTTGTTTTTTAAAACAAAAAAACAGGCAGCTGCTTCCTTGCTCCTTGGTCCTTGCTTTGACGAAGAAGTGGTGCGACCGGACGGACCTGTCTTTTCTTGGATAAATACTCTGTTAGGACAGACAGAACGGAAGAAGGCATGTGCTTTCCTCCTAGTGGTTGTTTTATGATTTCTTATCATCTTCTATCTTAGTTGCATAGCATTGCTCGTACGGCGCTGGAAGCTTTTCTGCAGAATTCAATTGCTCATCAGGAGCTACTCGATACTTGCATAAATCAGGTATTATTGTTATTGTTTTGCATTTACTAGCTGTACTTATCCCTTTTTTTTTTCAAAGTGCTATTCAAGAGACGCCTACGTGGCTAGAGGATATTTCTTGGCCCTTGTGGAATTATATAAATCTAACGATATGCAACACCCCTTACCAGTTCTCTTTAATCTTATTCTTTTGAAGGTATGTCACCTGTCGCAGCATATTTTTGCCAATTATCCTCTAGCCTAACTAACTTGTTGCTCTCTGCTCTCTGTGTGCGCTCTATCTGTATTAGGCCGGTGACTCATCTGCAGTCATAAGACGAAATGCGGTTCAGCTCCTACAACTAATTGCTCCACGTTCTGCAGAGGAAAATATGGAGTATTCTCCTCTCCCCATAACCAGTCTATTGGATACCACTTTTGTTAAATGTCAGGTAACTTGATTTCTCTCTCTCTCTCTCTCTCTCTCTCACGCTAATTGCTGGTCGACATTCTTTGAAGATGGAGCTATCCCAAAGGCTTGCCCACCAGAACATACACTTGGTTGCTGAAATGGCAGAAGAAATGGTATTTCGCTTACCTTGTTGTGACAAGCGGGGACAAAAGCAAATGCTTTCCTGCCTCGTGCCTTGGATCAAAGAAATGAATAGCCCCTCTTCTAGCAAACAAACGCTGCCTCCTAAAGGTAGCGAACAAAGTACAGTTGTTCCTGAGCTTGACGATACCCTTTTACAGGTATTGTGCATAATAACAGGATTCGCTAAAGTTCACATGTCTAACCAAGCTATTTCTGATGGGAAACCATAGAATCTATTGTTAATAACAATGCAATACGCCGATGATCATCCGGTCCATGTCCAAAAAATTTGGACTACGTTGGCAGAAGAAGTAAGTAGCTACTTAAACATCATCTGCACAATCGCTCATACCTTTTGCTGCAGGACAACAATATTGGCATCGTAATTGACTTTCTACTGAGTATTGGCGTCAAAAAAGTAATTTATTCTCTTTCTACGATTGTCGCGTATTGGCGATGCTGACATTTGTATTCCTTTTATACAAACAGCGTAATCCCGAGTTTATATCATTGGCGAAGAAGATCATCATTTACTTTGGCCGCACTTCGTCTCAGGTTAGTGTAGATACGCTCGTTACCGAGCTCTCTTCACTAAACACGGAAGGACGGAAAAAAGATCAGCGCTATGGCAAGAATGCTCAGTCAGGATATCCTTTTTATTCTGTCTTCTGACTTCCCTGATCTCCCATTTTTTTAAAAAAAAAAACCTTGACAACTTGCAAACGTCTTCGCCCTTGTCATCAGTTAGGGGTGGATCCATGCGCAGCGACAATGGCTCTGTCTCTAGATTCGATGCTCTAATGGCAGATTGTCTGAATTACGTAACCCCTGCGCGTGGTCATTTAGCCCTTATTTTCCTAGCGGAACTGGCCTTCGAGATTAAAGACGAGTTTTTGGTTCACCTCCCTGTTATTCTGCACCAAGTTTTTCTTGGTTTGGATTACCAGCAGAGTGTAGTTGTTGAACACTGCAGAATGCTTCTTCTCAACCTTGTGCACTCTCTCGTTGTGCAACGCATAGAATCCACAGGTATCTTCTCCTGTTGTTTCGTCGCCATCATGGTTACTTACCTTGCCAAAATGCAGAGGAAGTCCCTGAAGATTTTCCTGTTTACGAAGAAGCTTTAGAATTAGAGGAGTTCCTGAAGTCGAAGAAAGGGGAGCCTGAAACCAAACAGTTTTGGGTCAATGAGGATGTCACCCTACGCAAAACTCACCTTAATAGCACTGAAGAGTTGTCACATCTTGTAACCTGCGTTGTATCTGTGTTTCAACAAGAGGATTCCTTGGTTGAGGAGTGGGCTTCTGAAGGTTTTTGTCCCCCCTCATATTTAACGTTCTGTCTTTACCTCACGCTAAGCCAATCGCTTCACACTATTAGCTTTGTCCTGGGCTATAAGTTGTCCCTCTTTCCATCTTGCAAATCGTTCCTACCAGATGTATCAAGCACTACTCCCGTCCATTACCCAAAACGTAACCCCAATAGGCATGTTAGAGAGCTTATATCGCTGCACTACCAACAGGACTCCTGAGAATATCAGTGTATCGTTGGAAATACTAATTACCTTGCAGGTATTTACTGGCTTTTTTTCGCGCGAGACAGAGAGAGCGAGAGAGAGCGAGAGAGAGCGAGAGAGAGCGAGAGAGAGAGAGAGAGAGAGAGAGAGAGAGAAGAGGAAGGAGGGAAAATAATATTGACTGACTTTTACGCAAGGCCATGGTTGATACTCTGGACTCAGCCAAACTATGGTTGTTTCCACAAATCTTTTGGGCAGCGGTGGCTTTGCTTCACAGTGACTTTGAGCAGGAATATTACCGTATCCTTAAATACGTTTCCCATTTTGGCACAAAAGTTTAATGTTTCTCCTTAACCTAACCGTCCAGAGGCCATCAAGCTTCTCACAAAACTTATAGACAGGTTCAACTTTGCTGATGTTGCTGTTCAAAATGTTGTGCAATCAGGAACACCAAAGGGATGGTAATGTTTCATTTTGACTAACAAACCAGTTGATATTGACGCCGACTTTCCTTTAGGGACCCTCCTTTTGTTGGGATTCAACCCCTTGTTACAAGAGGTCTCTCGGGCAATTCAACAGACCCTTCTCTACCCCCAACAGAGATTGCTTGTGTTGAAGTAAGCTGTTCTTCCCATCTCGATAGCCACACTATTCTCTTGATTTCTGACTTAGGTCTGTTTGGTTTTGAATCACTAGTTATTAAGCAAGTTTACTGTGATGACTTATAGTAAGATATTCCAGCCTGAACCAAAGCGGTTACTCACAAATATAGTACGCAACTGTCATCCATTCCCTTCATCATGGGCAATACCAATTAATCCCCTTTAAGCTTGGTCTTTTGCCTTGGCTCTGTGTAACTGTGAGCATGAAGATGGAAAATGAGGAAATTTTCACCGACCTTGAAGAAGCCCGCCAATCAAGAGTACACCGATCCCAACAGGCTCTCGCAATATTAACCAATTTAGCGGAAGCCTCCTCGCCTCATTCCAGTAAACTCTCTAAGGCCTTCTTGCAGTGCAAAAAGGTCTCTTGCAATCATTAATTTGTCTCTGCTTCATTCTGACCGTTGCATCACTGACCTTTTTTTTTTTTGGCTGCAGAATTGGACCCACCAGCTAACACTCCAATCCTTTATGGAGGAGTTGTGTCCTGCTTTCTGTGATTTCTTCTTTCCAAAATACGCGTCCTTCACCTTTCGCTTTCTTTTTGGATTACTTGAAAAAGGTGTGTTCTTTCCATCTCTTTAGCTTGCTTGATGGCACTAACTGATCAACACCTCTTAAGGCCCGCACTCTCACTATTACCAAGCTGTGCTCATTATCCTTCGGCATATGTTAACGCGGGTGCCAGACCTCTCCACTGCGTTCCGCCCAAAATATATGACCTCCTGGTTGAGTGTTATTATGCGGTTTATAACAGCAAATAGCGAACATGCACCTGCCGCACGGCAAGTTCTTCTTCAAATTATCAAACAATCTGATTTAAGGTATTCCTTCCCCATCTTGCTCTACTATGGTTTGCTCTGTGTTGCGCAATTTGAAACATTATTATTTTAACATGCTTTTGATGCTACAGTGTGACGCATATATACAGTAACAACTTCACGCCACTTGGTTATCGACCTATTTTGCGTGAGTTCCCAGATCAAGTTTCGCAAAAGAATAACAATGCCCGTGTTGGAAAGGCGTTACAAAGCGTATTGAAATCAACCGAGCAAAGTCAGCGAGACAAATCTAACATTATCTCCCCCGAATTCTTCGAAAACGTATGCATACCTAGACAAATTCTCTTTTCTCCCCCTCTTCCTCTACCTCAGAAATGTTTGTTCTTCGAGTGTATATCTCATATAATATGTTTCGTCTTATCACTTGTGGCGGCCACGGACAACTGACGTTCGTGTTTCAGTTTTTTTACACAGAAGAAGATGGCGCAGAGGATATCGAGCCTAGGTACTATCTTGAGCCATTTGTATGAGAAGGTTTGTTAATCATTTCCTCATTCTACAGCGAACGTAGCCCACAAGCTACCCTTGCAGTTGCTGCTGAGGATAAAGACACTGCTGACGATGAGATTGATGTAACTGAGGTAAGTGTGTTGCCTACCCAATTATTTGCGACGCTGACATTTGATGGTCCCGCAGTTTCAAGATATATTCTCAGTCTTTGAAGGTGGGGATACTAGTCTGGGCACCACATTTACAGCCCATACGGACAGAACAGAGCTGCCAGGCTTTGGAAATATCAATGGTACTACCACGTCCCCTCCTGCATAAAAAGCATCACTTGTACTGTTGACTAATTGATCTCCCTTTCTTGTAAATCCAAAACAGATTTCTTGGATAATGTTCCCTCTGAAGATCTTTCCATTTCTCCACGGGCAGAAGCAGAAGTGCCACCAACCAGCACCATACCCGCACCATTCAGCGGCGGAGGTACACTTAAATCCGAGGGCGGCCTCCTGGACGAAGTTTTCAACAACATGACCTTTTCAGGAGATTTGCAACAGCGAGAATTACCCTCCGATATTCTCTCGGTCTCACGTCGGTGGCGCAAACTTGCAGAGCAGCGCAACTTTCCTACTGAAGCCTATATGTTTGAAATATTTCCAGTGGCTGGAAAACTTCTTAATCTCCTTCGCGATGACTATCGCTCAGCCCTAACTGAATATGCCCAACAACTTACCCCTGGCACTTTCACTAGACGTGTTCTTGAACAGTCTGGTACCATTAACTTCTCTCTTGATCTTCTTCTTCCTATCGCTCCTACTCTCAGTTTTCAACATCTCACTCTTCTACTTACCACTACTACTCTATGAACCTTAGTACTTCAAGCGGACGTGTTTGGCCAATCGCTATTTCAGCAACCTATTCCTGAACCGAAGCATAACAGCGTCTTATTTAGCATTGTATGCTCAAAATACAGAAGTTTGGCGGAGGCCAACATGTCTTTCGCTCGCACTTTCCGTGAACAGCGTGCACAGCTGGTAGATGCATTGAATCAACAACAACGATTGTACGTGGAGCAAAAAGTTATAGTCGAAAAGAAAAAGGCTAAACTTCTAAAGGCAATTTTTCCTCTGTCCTGTCCTGTCATGTTTTCGTGAACAACTTCATTAATTATCTCTTCTTCATGTTCTCTTCTCTTTTCTCGCTTTATCTTTCTTTTCTCCTCCTCTTCTTTTTCTTCTTCTTCGCTCCCAATAAGCAGGAACCTAAGAAAGACATCGGAGAGGCTGCTCTTCAGTTTTGTGCTGCTGTTGTCAAATTACATTATCAGCTTTTAATGCTGTATCAGATCAACTCCTCCCTGCAGGCACTGGTTAACGGCATTCTTGAAAGTGGGCAGGTAAATTCCATGAACGAACTCCTTGAACTGTCTTTGTTGGCGCCAAGTTTACTCACTTCTGGGCTCTGATTCATTCAGCCGCCAGACGAGTCATATGAGGAGAAACAGAGGAAGGTTATAGAAAAAGAGATTGTCAAAAACAGGGAGATAGCCACTCAGCTGAAGGAACGGGTGGCTTCCTTGGCCAGTGATCCCTCTGCAGCTGACTCTGGCGCATAGATGCAAGACCGACCCAACAGGTGTAATGTAGGCGATCCAACCTAACACCCACCCACCAACATATCAACAGCCTACTTGCGTTTTTGTTATTTTTATTTTTGCTTTTTAACTTAAAGGGCGTTGTTTGTATAGCGGTTACGGCAGGTTGTTGTTGTTATTAGTTGTGGTGCTGCTTTAGCTTGCTTTCGTTTTACTTTTCTTCTTCTTCTTCTTGTTTGGGGGAGTGTCGGCTGGTGCGTTTTTATCACCACCATCGCCCGAGGTGCTGCGGGTAGAGTTAGCACCAAGGTGACGTTTTTGTTTGGCAGGAGAGGCAGAGGTAAAGGGGGTGTTGTTTGCCTCTTCAACTGGGTCATGAAAAATCACCTCCGGTGGTGATTTGCGTTTCTTGCCGACTATTATCAAGGACTCACAGCCCTCGGCGATGGTTTGTCTCACTACGTTTACCTCCTCTTCCTCCCTTGTGCCGGAGCTGGCCTGCAGTATTGGGTTTTGTAGAGCGTCCTTCTGTTTGCTTTGCAACTGTGCAAGCATTTGATTTTGTATCAACAACTTATTTCTTATTCTTTCTTTTTCCTTAGGGTCTAAAAGCCGTCTTGGCTCTCCTCCTCCTTTCACTGTCCAGAGTCGCTCAGAAAGTGAAAGGGAGGAGCCACCACTACCGCCTTGTTTTTTCTTCTTGCTGGTTGAGACGCTTCCATTCGCGGTATCTTTGCTGCGTTGATGCTTCGCAAAGGAGCAGCGCTTCTCTTGTGAGTTGTTTTCTTGTTGAAGTGTAGCACAGCAAAGCCCACACATTCGGTTGGAGCAGGGCTGTGGGTAGGGCCTTTTCCCGCAATTCACGCATTTGCAGCACTTGCCCTTCTGCTCGTTCGTGCCTGACATTGAACGCTTTGGGGTGTCTCTCTTCTCTCTCTCTCTCTCTCTCTCTCTCTCTCCTTCTTCTTCTCTCTTCCTCTGTGGTGTGCGTGCGTGCGTGCGTGCGCCCCTCCGCAGAGCAGGCCAAGAAACGGTGGGCGGGCAGATAGATGTGGAGGGGTGGTGGTGGCGGTATGAGGTAACGATGGGGAATGGTGGTGTCCCCCCCCCTTCTACCTCACAGCACCACCCTAATAGGTCAGTGCGAGGGGCGGGGGAAAACCTGAGCAAGAAGAAGAACAGACTAGAAGTAGTGGAGCAGATCTTGCAGGCTATCATGTCTGGCGGTGGCAGTAACTACGTCTTCATAATCGTAGGCAAGCGCGATAATCCCATTTACGAGGTTGAATTCTTTACCAGTTCCCTTAAGGTTTGCTTGTTTGGCTTCTTTCTTACATTCGAAAGCCCCTCAGGATTTGGTTTCACATCATCACAGAAAGAGACAGCAGAACCCAGAGCACAGTTCATCATTCATGCTGCCTTGGACTTAGTGGACGAGGTGGTTTGGAAAAACCAGCAAATGTATGTACTTTCACGTCTTTTCACCATTCTAGCTTTAAACTGAGCATGCACTTCTTTTGCTGCCCATCCAGGTACCTCAAAGTTGTGGACAAGTTTAATGACACCTACTCCATCTCCGCCTTTGTTACTGCTGGCCGTACGCTCCCTCTCTCTACTTTCGCAACCTAAACAGAGTGAAGAGCAGCTGAACAGTACTAACAACGCTGGGTTCCAGATGTACGGTTTATGATGCTTCACGACACCAAGAACGAGGATGGTATCAAGTACTTTTTCCACGAAGTCTATGAGCTGTACCTCAAGGTGATTTAGATGCCTCCTTCAGTCTCTAGCATGCTTGTCTATTTGTTGCTGACAAACCAACCAACAAAGGTGCTGTTAAACCCGTTCTACAAGGCAAACACCCCCATCACTAGCTCCACATTTCAAAAGCGGGTGAAGCACCTTGGTCGCAAGTATCTCACCACATAAACGCCATACTAACCACCATCATGAAAACATGTTACAGAGAGAGAGAGCAACAGAAAAAGTTTGTTACAGTTAGAGGTTTATTTGTTATTAAATGGAGCACTAGGGTAGTTACACAGTCTGTTTGCCGAGCATCACCGCGGTGAATTTTTCATAGTTGAAGTTGCCCTCTTCATCAGCGCCAAACTTGAGCACTTCTCTTATCTGTTTGTCCGTAAAAAAAAAAACCGGTAAGCTGACACCATTTCACCACAAACAACAACAAAGCCCAAAGGGAGTTACAGCTCAAATGGGAGGGGAGGAAAAAATGAGGGTAGAGGGGGACAAAACGCAGACCTCTTTCTCGGAGAGCTTGCTTCCAAGAGTGGTAAGGTGCTTCCTGAGTTCCTCGCTGGGGATTTCGCCAAGGTCTTGCCTGTCAAACGTGTTAAAGGCTTTGATGATGTCCTCCTCGGAGTCCAGCTTAGCCATACGACCGGCCAAACAATTCACAAAGGCAGTGAAATCGATGCGTCCAGTTTTGGAGGTGTCGGCTTCTTTGATCATTTGTCGCACTTCAGCGTCCTTAGGGTGAAGTCCTGCAAGAACAGGCGTGAATACAAGAAAAAAAAATGTGGGATATAAAACAAACGTACTCAGGGCGATCATGCCTGCCTTGATGGCCTCCTCGTCCAAAGCTCCCTTCTTATCTTTGTCAAGGAGATCGAACACGCCCTGGTACTTGGCGATTTCTTCTTGGCTCAGGAATTCCTGGTTTTACAGACAAAAGCAGAAGTTGCGAGACCAAAAAAAAAAAATAAGCAAAAAACAGAGAAGAGGGAATGAGATAGCGGTGGCGGAGGGTCCCACCATCTTAAGCGGAGGAGTAGTTGGAGAGGAGTGAGTGACGGGTTTAGTGTGTGTGTGTGTGTGCTGTTGTTGTTAGCTTTTGTGCTGCTTCGAAGGGCAACAAACAAACAAGCAGAATGCGTGTGCAAGTGGGGGGGGGGATTGATTGGCAAAACTGACACAAATTTAACGGGGCGCCTGAGGGGTCTCTGCAATATTGGGAAGGGCCCTCATTGGCCCCCTCTGTCGGCAGGTAATATAATTAATTCCTTTATGCTGGCCAGTATTTATTTCCTTTTTATTATTGGTATTCGTATTGCTTGAGGTCCGTTTCCTATTATTCCGCCAACCATCTCCATGTGAACTACATGGCCGTCATCATGCTCCGCTTCTTCTCTTTGCGAGCAGGGTCCTTCATGGGCTCTGCATTGGGACCTACCCCCTGCCACTACAATAACCTGGTGGATGCAGTATTTGCGCAGGCGTGACCAAGATGGTTAAGTTTTGTATAAGTTTGATTGTAGGCGTGCAAACTCATTTATTTCTGGCTTTCTTGTGCATATCGTCTACATCGCTGCGCTTTCGCAAGCGTGCCAGCCTTATTTCCGTTAAGAACTCGCTGTCGTTGTTATTGATGGCTTGTTTGAGAGCACCTATCAACGACTGAAATGGAGTATGCATACAGTGGCGCGGTACAGCGCCTACCTCACTGTAGGTTATGCTCCCCTCTGTGCTATTTTCTTGCACAAATAATTGAAGGCCTTGCTCGCAGGCCACCCATACATTACCCTTTTCGTCGAACGTTGCATCTATGGGTGCTGAGTCTAGCGCAAGTGTTGTTAAGGATTGAAGCTGATGCTTATCACCATCCACAACCAATCGGTAGAGATAAAGGCTGCGAACGCTATCCACCAATAATACAAAATGTTACACAAACACGCTAATTGGGAGCAGAGAGAAGAGAGATCGAGAGAAAAGGCAAACCCTTCCATCAAAGCTATAAGCACATTACTTGCAGAATGGTAGGCCGCAGGAATGGAAGTTGCGCAGATTCCCTCAACTTGGCATTTAAAAAGAGGGGTACCGTTGGCATAGTCCCAAAGTCTGAGGGTACCATCCCCGCTTCCACTAACAAGCAGATGTGTTGAAGACAATGAGCTCGTAATGGTTACCAACTTGCTTACAAACCTGCCGTGCAGAGAAGAGAGCAGACCCGATTGGGGAGCAGATAACATGCAGCAAATCAGTGGTGGTGGTTGGACATAGGAAGGAGGAAAGGAATACTAACTGGGTGTGACCCAAGCAAAAGGCTTGGATATCATAAGCATATGGGAAGTGGCTGACACGAATCTTTTCATCTCTGTCTGCAGTGATGATAAAGTCATGGGCGGGCGATACCACCTATTGGCCAAAGCAAAAAAAAAAAAGTGGGAAGAGCAATATGAGTAACTTGACCAGTGGTTCCTTGCATGTGCGGCACATACATACAAGATCCGTTACAATGGACAAGTGGCCCAAAAGCAAAACAGGCTCCGCTGTGGAAACTTGTTCGACAGGCAGGCTATGCACTTCCCCAAACTTATCGGCGTAGAGGACGTGCTCCTGTCCCCCCGCAGCGCACCCGAACGCAACCGCTGAAATCTTTTTGTTGTGAAGTCTTCAAAAAACAGAAGAAACCGTTAAAAAGGGGGGTTGCTGGGAGAGGTGCGTGGTGGGTTGATTTTGGTACCTGCTGGCAAGGAGGTGGTAGTGTCCCGTTTCCGAGTCCGTCTTCCACAACTTCAGCCACTTGTCATCAGCAGCGGTGGCCACGATTTGTCCGGAAGTGTTCCAGGCGAGGCTCCGTATGAGGGATTGGTGAGCAGAAGCAGCAACACCCTCTTTGCATGCCAAAAGTTCCCATTCCTCACTTCTGTGAGTGGCGAACGAGCATTAGTTTTGAGGGCTTCGCTTCCTAACTTCAATCGGTTGCCAACAAAAGGGAGTTGAATGGTAGTACCCACCCTCCCCACCTGAACACCCTCACTTGCTCGTTGGCTGCCACCGCCAAATACTTGCCACACGGCGAAAACCTCAGTGCATGCCCTACTATGCCGCCGTCACTGCTGCCGCTTCTTGGCGCTTCCATCTTTCTCTGTTGGTCGGTTGGCTTGCTTTCTTTGCTTTGCTCTCTCCTCCCCAGCGGAAAAACTTAAATAAAAATATAAAATAATAAAAATAAACAAAAATAAAGAATAAAAAAATAAAAAATAAAAAATAAAAAAAAATAAAAAAAAATAAAAAAACGCGCCCCAGACAACAAACACCAACATAAAATATTTTTTGTAGAAGAAAAAAAAAATAAATTTAAAAAAAAATAAAATAGGCTACATTCCTTGTTGTTGCTTATAGGCTATAAAATTTATCAAGTTTGTTTTTGTTTCGTCTATTCGCTCTAGCAGGTCTTCGTCATGCGGCTGCTGCATCTGTGGAAGGTGGAGATAGGGTGGGTTAGACCAGATGCAATGCAAGCAGAGGTGGCAAGCATACCTGTTGTTCTAACCAACTCACAAACGACTGAAGATAGTGCATCATGTTCAAAGCAGCGAATACATCGTTGTGAACAGGTTCCGCAAAAACATCAAAGACGGTATTCAGAGCTTCAGCAATTAAGGCTGGTGATGAGGAAAAGGATTCAAAGGCTTGCACTAAGACTTTGCCAAGGTCCTAAATAGGGATGATAACATCATTCCCCAGAAATTCGGAAACAAGGGCATCAGCATTAGTGTAACGTCCTCTTTCATAATAGTGTCGTGCATACCTCAATGAAAGGCTGAAGCTGAGCAAATTGGCCAACAAAGGCTAGCATACCTATTGCATGGATTTGAATTTGATAGGGTGGCGGGGTTGAAAGAGTTGGCGTGGCAAGCTTTAGGATAACTGTTGCCACACCTTGGCTTGGGACCTTCATGGTTCATTGTAAGGCAAACGTGTAACTAACCCTACCATTATACAAATTAAACGCACCAAAACGCAAGACTTGGAATCAGCAGGGTTTCCTGCTCTCCGCAGCAAAGTCCACATCGAGTTGGTAACATGTTCCAACAGTTCAAGACAAATCGTGTCCATTTGTTCCACAGAAGCTAATTCTTCACACATTTTGGATAAAAAGTTCCACAAACTAATCATTTCTATTGGCTCTGAAGGGAGATAAAAAAAAAGATGTTACAACAAACAATGTACAATCTAGAACAGAACCTACCATATGAAAGAGAGTCCAGTAAAAGCATATTACTTAAACAACCTAAGGCAGCCAGTTGGACAGCTCGGAAGGGATTTACAATGTGGCTTTGGTCTAAGTCACTGTTTGAAGCTAACAGTTGAAGCACTTGCTGTGGAGAGAAGTTGCACTTATCCACCACCTTAATCATCATTACACAATGTCAGAAAGAAACACAACAAACACAAACAATCAAACAAAAAAAAAAAAAAAGCAACCATGGCCAATAACTTTGGAGACTGAGCTCCATTCAAAATTTGCCGCAAGAGCGATCTTTTTGAGGAGTTGATGCGAGGGCCAGAGCCAGCCACAAGCTCGGATACCTCCTGGAGGGAGGCAAATAAATTTGCGCAAGTTTCGAAGCACAGCCGTTGGGCTTGCATATGTTGTTCCCACCGTTTGAACGCTAGCTCCTTATTCTCCAAAGTCTCTTGAGAAGATTGGAAGAAGACTAGAAGCTCTCTTAGGGATTGCATAGCGTCGAACTTTAAAGAGTGCTCGAGTACAGGAAAACAATATTTTAGCATTACTTGTGGAGCTTTTGTCGTGCACTCGAGATTCAACAGAGAACCTGTCAGTTACACAGATGTGATGGCAGTGTTGATGTCAGCTCCGTTGATTCCATCATGGAATAGAGTGGTGGGAAGGTGTAGTACCAACTAACAATACGCTTAAGACTGGTGAGGATGATTCTCGTTCCAATAGGGAGAGTATCAATCCCAAAAACTTTTCGTCTGAGAAAACAAACTGAGATAGTTCGGCGTTATCCTCACTAAGGGCGTGGAAAAGTTGGCCTGTTGAGGATCGAAGAGGTCAGCAAATGAAACCATTAGGGCTTAACGCTGCTTAGCCAGCACGAGAGTACATACCCACAAGTGGAGCAAACCCGCTCAAATCCACATTGGTGGAGACCGAAAGCAGTGGTAGCAAGGATAAAACAGCTCGGTTGAGTAGGCTTAAACTTCGAGAATCTACCTCTGCCAAATCCCTGAAATGGTAACCAAACACAATTAAATACCCTCTCGGAGTGCAATAGTACAAGGGTGGCTTACACTAAGCTCGAAAGAAGTGCAACAGCCTGTGTGAGTACTGCCAACGTCAAATCCTGTTGTTGTGGGGTGCTTTCTGCTGCAGAACTGCTTTGCTCCTGCTTCAAAGTATTTGCCTTTGGGTCACGTAAAAAGATAACACGTGGGGTTAATTGGTAGCGAAGAGAAAGAAACTACACGAAAGGAAGAGAGAAAGAAGTGGAAAAAAAAAAGAAAAAGAAAGAGGGCTAGAAAGACGTAATGGAGTGAATTGGTACAGTTTGTAACAGAGCTAGCAAGGGAGCAAGGACTCCCTGCCGCAACAGTGCTTGGGCAGCCTCCTGGCCTGCAGAGAGAGTGAGGTTGTGGAGAGCTCCAGCAGCAGCGACCTGTACAGCAGGTACGGTGTCCTTCAAACAGCCAACGAGGTGGGCCAGAGCAGTGGGATGGCGCATGATAGCCTCCTTCTCCTCCATGACAATGTTGGCCAGCCCATTGCATGCCAGCTCACGTTCTTCCTCCTTGGAGCTGCGAAGCTTGGCAAGAATGGAAAACTCGGGTCCAGCGGCGACAACCTCCTCTTCTGCTTGTTCTGTGGCCTGAGAGAGGTTCATCAAGCCGGTGGGAGAATGCCGCTGTTGCTTGTGGTTGTTACGTTTTCGCTCCTGTAGTGTAGTGCAGTGCAGTGGTAAGCGGAGACTGGTCCTGACTGTGGCTCTTTCTGCGCCGTCTTCCTTCTGACCCTCCCTCACACCAAAACGTTGCGACGAATCGCAAAATTAAATAGTACACTGATACGGACCTTTGGCATTTATTTGTACTGTAAAGCAGCGGTGAAGCAGGCGTTCCTTCTTTCCTCCTTCTCCTTCTTCTTGTTCTTCTCCTTCTTCTTCTCCTTCTTCTCCTTCTTCTCCTTCTTCTGGTGCGGAGAAGCTACGGGCAAGAAGGAGAAGAAAGAAGCAGGAAATGCCCATGTCGTCACGTGAGAAGAACGAGGGGTCATTGCCTCCCACACACCCGCAGCAGCAGCAGCAGCAGCGGCACCACCACACACCGCAGCAGCAGGGGGACCCCCTTTGCGGCAGAGAGCGAAAGAGAGGAGCACAACAACACGCGCTGCCTGCCTGCCTATCTACCACCAGCCACCTCACTGCTGCAACTGTCTGTCCACTAGCTTACCTACCAACCACCTGCTCCTTGAAGCCTATTCTGGCATACCATCGCCAATCCACCTAACAACGACCGAAAGACAGGAATCCCGCTGCGTTTCGATGCTTCATATTGGTAGAGTAGCATGAAGCAAGCTCATTCTCAGCCCCTTACCACTTCCTCACAACCCGCCAAATCCAAGTTCCAAATCGTTAATCTGAACGACGTCTACAAGCCTCCTCCGCGACCAGGTTCTATTCATGGTAAGTGACCACTCATGACAGAAACCTCACTGTTCTTTTTCTCTCTCTACTCTCTCCCTTTCAATCCTGCCCTTTCTGCTCCCTGCTCCCTCATTCTCCTCACTCCCCCTCTTCCCTCCCTCCCTCTCTCTCTCTCTCTCTTTGCGTGGCCCTCCTGTTTGCTGTTAATGCGGTGCCTTTGCACAGGAGCTGCTGGCAAAATGTTACCCTCAGCAGGGCGAGGGGGTCGTGCGCGGAGCTCCAGCCTGCACAAAGCAGCCACTAAACCCGCCAGTGTACCAAAGCCCGTTGATCTACCAAGCCGCCGCAGTGAGAGCCAAACAGGCCCTGAGTTTGCCTCCTTGACGTCCCATGTTGCGACTACCACTGTTACTACTGGTGCTGGTTGGGCCAAAGGCTCTAGCCACCCTCTCCCCCCTCCTCCAACACTGACAACAGCAGCTACTGCAGACGAAGAAGAGGAGGAAGAAGCTAAATCGGCTCTCTCCACTTCTCCATCACCACGAAAAGGCTCCACTTTCTCAGAGGGTGGTGGAGCGTGGGGTCCACCTTCTTCTCTGTCTGCCCGGACCCCAACCTCTTCTTCTCCATCTTCCTCTCCTCCTTCCAGCCCTTCTCTTCGCAATTCAGAGCGCGCGACCTCTCAAGCCAGCACTTCCTCTGTTTGGAATCGCAAGTCTCCACCAACCCCAGTGGTGTCTAGCTCTCCTGATGAGTTTCCTGCACTGGGTGCCAAAATGGAACAAAAGCCTACTCCTGCAGGACCACGGTTGCCACCCTCGACGTCCCCTTCTTTTCCTCCTACCCAACAACCTCCACGCAACCCTTATCCTTCCCGTGTACATCGTACGTGCCTCTTTTAATTGTTGTCTTTTCTCTTTCTTCATGTTATTGTCATTTTTTTCTTTATATATATATACAATGGCAAACAACTCATATGCAACAAACGGTTCCCAAAAGATGTTCCTCCTACTCACGAAGCTCCCCCGGAGCAGCCCATGGAGTCTTGGCGGCGTGACCGATATTCGTCACCTCCTACCAGTACAGTGTCTGGTATGTACTCCGTTTTTTTTTTTAAAAAAACTATAGCTATGCCCCAACCTTATAAACCCTTTTCAGAGCATGGTAAACCGCATGCTTCGCGGCACACATTCCCAGATACTCCTGCCGTGAGCTATGTTGGCCCTTCTCATTCAACTAGAGACATCCCCAGGTCTAATGCTGCTACTCGGCCTGCTGGGAGTGTTGATTCCTTCGGAACACAACAGAACGTGACAATGCAAGAGACTGTACAAACAAGCAACTCAACTTATCGGTCTAGGGAAACGGAAGATAGAACCACCGAGAGCGATGACAACAAAATAGATTGGGCAACGGAAGCTGAAGAAGGTTTCGACTACGATCAATTGCCCTCCTGGATACAGGCAGATGCTGATCTGTCAGTTGGGGATGATAGTGAAGAGGCTGCAGAAGATAGTGACGTGAATCAGGCCAATGCAGATGATGGTGCTGATGTGGGAACTGAGGCTGGTATGCTTTCCAGTGCCGTAGACCGATATAACGAGAAAGCAACCCATTGGCGAGCCGACGCAGCTCCTCCTCGTCAGGAAAGGGCCGAGGTTAGACCCCACGACCTTGTCAACACAGGACTCTTTTCTTCAAAGCATCGACAGCCGATTGTACAGGACACGTGGCGCAACCTCTCACCAAACCACGCCACTAATGCTCTTTCCTTGATGGCAAGGGACAGAAAGGAGGAGTACAAACAAGAACACATTAAATTACCGGAACCTCGTAGAGCTGAAGCCCCCGCTGCTAGTGCTCCCTCTGACAAAGAAAAGGCACGACTTCGATTAGAAGCACAAGAACGAGAATTAGAACAGGCCAAAGAGAGAGCCCGACTAAAGTTGCTAAAAATAGAAATGCGTTTAGAGGAGAAGAAAAAAAAAGAAGAGGAAGAGCGGAGAAAAGCGGAAGAAGAAAAGAGGCGCCAAGAGGAAGAACACCGACGGCTGCTAGCGGAAGAGCAAAAACGCAAGGAGGAAGAACGGAAGCGACTAGAGGAGGAGAGAAAGCGTAAAGAGCAAGAGGAGCTGGTGCGGAAAAAAGCGGATCTCGAAGCAAGGCGTAGAGAGGAAGAGGCTCGACGCCTGGAAGAACAGCGCAAAGACGAAGAACTCAAGAAGCAACAAAGAGAAGAAGAAAGGCGGCGGGAACAAGAACTGTTAGCACAAAAAGCAGAAGAGATCAAGCGCCAACAAGAAGAAGCCCAACGGAGACATCAAGAAGAACGAAGGAAGCGAGAAGAAGAAAGACGTGCAGCCCAGGAAGAAGAAGAGCATCGTCGCAAGCTTGCTGAAGCCAAGCGCATCCAGCGCAAAGAAGAGGAAGAGCGAAGAGAAAGAGAAAGAAGGGCAGCTGCCCAAGCCAAACTCTTAGCGCTAGAAAAAAAAGCGGCTGCCAAGCGAGAACAGAATGCATCAGACCAAAAGGATAATGCCACTCTTGCGCAGCAAAGCGTCGAGCCCTCTTTGCCAACGTTTGGTGCGCCACACCGAGGAGCTCCCATAGATCCACAAAATGTCCGCATAATGCAACGACCCCATGCGCCGCAGTCATCTGAGGTAGAAGCTGTCAAACCCATAACAACAGCGGTGGCGGAGAGTAGCGCCCTTCCGCCTAAAGCAGGGACAATCCCTCCTCGCAAACTGTCCCAGGAGCGGGGTCGGGGTCGAGGTGCAAAGGCTCCATACCGAGGGAAACAAAGGTCTATTGGAAGAGAGACGAGGCAGCGTGTCTGGACACCAAAAGCTGATACAGTAGAGGATACAACCTTGCCCATTGCCGACGAGCCAGACACCAACCGTGAATTGGCAGGAACTGAAGAAGGAATAAGAATAGAAACGGAACCAGGAAAAGAACAAGGGGTTGCGGATGGATCTCCAAGTACTCAAAACACGGGCGAGAATGTGGAAACAGCATCAAATAGCACTAGTGATGCTGCGGTTTTGGTGGCAGAGGCGGGGGCAGAGAAGCCTGCAACAACCGACGAAGGACAGGTGGCTGGAATCACTTCGTTTGCAGGAGGCGTGGTTGTGATAGGAGAGCAGCACGGCATTGATCATAGTTATGCGGAGGATCCGTCTCTTTGGACGGAAATTCAACCCAAAAAGAAGAAAACTACTATAAGTCAAGCGGACCTGCACACCAAGAAGGGTTCACTACCCCGGTCACAGAAAGGAAGGAGAGGCAAGGGTGGCACGAGCTCATCAGCTAAGCCCTCCAAAACCCGGGCTTCCCTTCATCCTGCAGGTCCCAGTTCTGGCGTTCCCGAACAGTCGGCCTTCCAAAAGCCTCCAGACCCAAAGAAACTGTCAGCACCAAGCCCTTCTCCTTGGGCCACTTCTCAAGCTCCCGTAGTAAGCTTTACACAGATACAAGCCGAAGAAGAAAAGTTGAAGATGGGATCAGTTACGATTTCTCAATCAGAAAGCCTACCCACTGGTAATGTAGCAGAAGAATCTACTTCGTCTGCGGAGCCACAGCATAAAGAGAAAGAAGAAGGAGTATCTACGCATAGTTCAGCAGCTTTATCACGGACTACAAAGCGAAACCCCAAGGGAGCCGAAGGCAGACAGAAGTATTCACAGCGCAAGCGAGAAGGAAGCACATATCGCAAAAAAGTTGTTAGCCTACAAACTAAAGTTGACGAGCCCTCCTCCACAGCAACCCAAACCCAAACATCTCCTCCATCACTGTCGCCGCTCATTCACCAACAAAACGACCAACACCATCAACAACAAAATCCTGCCTCCTCCGCAATTGGCACCACCTCTACTCCACCACCTCAACCGCAACTGCATCAACCACAACAGCCGCATGCGAGGAAGCAAAATGGTCAAACGCTGCGTGGCCGTGGTGGAAGAAAGCAAACGTCCCGTCGAGGGCTTAGCAGTACACATGATCGCCAACAAAACTCTTATTCAAAGGGTGGTAGTGCCCGCCCATCAAGCGAATCAGAGGACACTCCCTTTACGCGACCTACGGACGGACAGCCAACTCTTCCACAGCCTTCTATTGATAAGCCTCACGACCCTGCTAAGGAGGGGTCCGTCCCTCAAACGCCATCCCGTCCTGCCTTTGCCCGAAACCATCATCACCATCATGGCAGGCGGCCTCCCTCAAAAAGGTAACATTTGCTTCCTGTATCCTTGCAACCGCAACAAGAAGATAAAAAGGAAGAAAAAGAGCAAGAATGAAAAAGAAAGACAAGCAAAAGCAAAAACTATGGCCAAAAGGGAATAAACCTAACTCCTCTTCTACTTTTTTGCCTACAGTGAGGGGGGCCGCACTCCCTTGGCTACTGATTCTACACGGCATGATGACTCTGGACCTGAGGTCTCCGCTCCAGGAGCTGCACTGCTTCCATCACCACAAGTCCAACCACATACGAGATCTCAACAGCGTTACGCCAAGGCTGGTACAGGCAGAAGCCGAACAAACAGCGGCGGCAAGCCCTCCCGTGGTGGTTCTTCTAGATCAGCTACCAACGAATCAGCTGCCACTGCTCCTTCTCACAAAGTTTGGCGCCAGATGGCACCTAAAGACTCAGCTTCCTCTCCTTCCCGTCCTTCTGCTGCTCCTTCGGCAGCACAACCACCACAACAGCCTCATACAACAGCAACATCTTCCTCCAACGTTTCATAGCCCTTGTCTGCTGCAAAAAAAAGGCTGTGGAGGTAATACCCAACGCCAACACCAATGCCAACGCGTCATCCGCACCCCACGCCAACGCCAACTCCTCGGCATCAGCTTGGTTCTGCCGATTGTACTACTATCTGGCCCTGTTCAGCTCTGCCCTCCCTCACTCGCGTTGCCAAGCCAGCCTAGCCTTACTTAGCCCATGCCACACCCTATACTCTGACCACTCACCTCACCCAAAAAATTCTGACTGAGCCTTTGGTCCCATCAACCCCTGCTGCCGTTGGTCCTTCTGCTTCTTCTTCCTTTGCTTTGCTTTGCTTTTCTTGAGCAGAAAAAAAAAATGTTTGTCTACAAAAAATAACAACGACGCTTCCCTGCTGCTTTTAGCGGGGAAAAGTTAATGTCGACAAGGACCACTGCCGAACCAGACCATTGCGCGTTGGTCAAATAACAAAGAAGAAAAAAAGCAAACAACAACAAAAGGAAGCAAGCAAGGCAGGCAGGCACCCACTCCTCCGCTAACTGGTATAACGTAACAGGGGAAGGCGGCAGTAGAGGGCCAGCTAGAGCGGCCGTTGCTTGTTGACACAACAACAACACAAGGCAACGCACACCACAAATGACGTTTTTGAAGAAACGGGAAGGACGACGCTCACCTCCACCCTCCCGCCACCTGGAGAAAGAGGAAGAGGCTCACTTGCTGTACCGACAGGGCCAATTCAAGGGTTCTTGGGTTGGAGTTTCTCCACCCTCCCTTTTGTTGTTGTTTGTTGTTGTTGTTTGTTCTTGTTCTTGTTCTTGTTCTTGTTCTTGTTCTTGTTCTTGTTCTTGTTCTTCTTCTTGTTCTTGTTCTTCTTCTTGTTCTTGTAGCAGCGCAGCTTAACTTGGTCGCTCTTCCGGCAGGAAGAAAGCAGCACGGTGGCCTACCAATTTACTGGCAAACTGGCATTGTTCCCCTTGACCATACTGTTCTTGGCCGTGGGCGCCGGCTTCCTCCTCAACTATGGCAAGAAACCCTACTTGCATGGTTACTTCCACAGCCAAGAAATGTACTATGGCATTGCAGGTCTCTTTCTCATCCTGCTTCTCTCTCTCTCTCTCTCTCTCTCTCTCCCTCCCTCCCTGCCCTTCATCGTTTTCTCCATCCTGCTTCTCTTCTCTACTCCCTTCTTTTCTTCTCAGGCTCCCTCTTCTCTCTTCTCCTTACATGCCACTCTATTAGTCTCTGCCTTTCTCTCTCTCTTTTGTTGCTTCTCTCTTCGCTACCTTACTCTTTGCGTCGTCTCCGTTGTTGTACAGGTCTTACGCTTGCCATATTGGCCCTTGGTTTTTGCTTTGCATTGATGTTAAAGGTTGTGTTGAAGGTATCATTCACCATTAACACAGAAGCATTCGTAGTGCATAAGCACGGAGTCTTGCGGTATCGTATTTCTTTTGCTTGGAAGGTGGCAACGTATGTCAAAATACTAATGTGCATGGCGAGCAGGTCTTCTACGCTTGAATTTGCGACCAGCAATACCTCCCTTCACTACTTCAGGACACATTTTTCGGAGAACCAGGCTTGGTTGCAGCTGGTCGTCAAGGAAGGGAACCAGTTTTACCAAATATTCAGCTGGAAGGGAAATGTAAGTGCTCCATTCTTTTTACACTGTCCGTGTACATACATATTCGTATTTTACTGCAGGGCAACCAACGGGAGAGATTTTTGAAGCTGTTTGTAACGCTCCAAAAAGAACTGATGAAGTGGCAGGCACGAACACAAACCGCTAAAATTAAGGTTTTTATTTTTTTTTTTTGAAAAATCCTCTTTCTTGTTAAGGCGAGCATGCGCTGATGCATCTTCCACATTGCTGCTTTAAGAACTGGACAAGCACAGAAATAGTTTCAAAGAAAGAGGTCAACCTGATAAGCCCTTTCCGGCACCGCCTCAAAATCTTGCTGGGTGATTTACAAGAACGAAAATCAGCCAAGTTCTTGCAGGCTCGCAGCGACACAGCGCTTTGCATTGAGGATATCCCTGTCATTAACTATGGTCTCCCCTTCCTCATTTATTGTCTTGCCCCATTCTTTTTTGGAGCACTAACACGTTTGCATGGACAGATCATTTTTTGCGCCACTTCAGCTGCAAAAAGTTTTTGGCGCCTCGCTCTGTCTCCAACAAGCTATGAGCGAAACTTGAATTAATTCCAAGGCCTGCCTCCTCTGTCTCTCCCCTAGCCGGCTTTTCTGCCAAGAAAAGAGGGCGATGGTGCAGCCATCTGCCCACCTCCTCGGCCCATATGATTTGCAGACCCCACCATGTACTACCGCCCAAAGCATGTTGCTGCAACAACAAGCAAACAAGCTTTGTAGAACATTCCATCTTAGGAAGGCGCCAAGATCGGACATTCTATCTCTATCTCCGCTGTTGGATCCATTGTCGGAGTTGGACCTTATCACCACCACCTGCTGCTCCTCTTGCTTCCCCCTCTGTCTTTTAATGTATATATATATTAAGAAAAGCAGGCCTACGTCCTTGCAGTCTTCAAGAAGCGGTGGTTGGTCTGGAAGGGCCTGAGCACCCCGCCGCCCTTGCTTTAGCACTCGCGCGAATTTCCTGCAGCAACAACAACTAGACTCTACAAGAAAAAGCAAGGAAGGAAAGGCCACCCGAAGGAAAAGCTGAAGCTGCTGCTGCCGCTAGCCGCTGCAGGTTTCGGAGAGGAGAGAAGGGAGACCTTGGTTTCGCTGGTGACGGGTATCCATCTTGGTAGCCAAGAGAGCATAGGCGGCAGGTACATCAGATGAAGGCAACTGGCTTTGCCAGCAACACCTCCACAGACGACGCTGGAGCAAGTAGCAGCGGCAGCGGCAGTGGTGAGATAGAGATGGGCCTCTATAGCTGCAGAATGGTGGAGCGGGTGCTGCGGCAGCTTCAAGCTGCGAATAGGTTACCAGATCTATCGGCAGGAGAGCGGATAGCGCTTCCTCACCTCTTTGAATTTGATCAGTTGCACTATTGCGGCACTGAAGCCTTGGACAAGGCCATCGCTTTGGTGCGTCGCTGAACCTCGGCTACCTTTTAAATGTCTCCTGAGGTATCCCTTTGTTCTGCACATGCTATAGCTTGGCTTGGGCAAAGGCTGCCGTGTTCTGGACGTCGGCTGTGGATTGGGTGGTCCTGCTCGCTACTTGGCTTGGCGTGCGGAGGCCCACGTCACTGGTGTTGAGCTTCAACCGCGTATGAAAGCCGCTGCTCTTGCTCTCACCCAACTCACTGATTTGAAAGACTCTGAGCTTCTGCGCTTCGTCGAAGGAGACTTTACTAAGGTTTTCTTCTCTTCTGCTTGGTTACTTCTTTCCAAGTCTCTCTCTCTCTCTCTCTCTCTCTCTCTCTCTCTCAACATATGCTATTGGACAGTTGGGGCTCACTGACTTGAGCGGCTGCAACACACCTTTTGATAGCCTTATCTCCTATCTCTGCTTCCTCCACATTCCGAACAAGGAGGCTCTCTTCCAGAAATGTTTCGACGCCCTACGACCGGGCGGTACCATGCTTATCGAAGACTTTTATCTCAAACAACGTTGTTCTTCATGTTATTCTGCTTGGAAGAGCTCCATGCTAACAACAACTTGCGTATATGCAGCAGCAAGCCTGGTAACTAGCAATATAAAGGCAAAGCTGGTGGGAATGGTGGCGTGTGCGTGGCCAATTCTGGACAGGCCGTCCTACGAGCAACATCTGCGATCCGCTGGGTTCCAGGTTGTCAACTTTGAAGAGCTGACCGATGAGGTATACGCACGAAGTTGCCATTATCGATTCATGCTCACCGCTCTCTATGCTTTTTGTTGTGCCTCTTTGTGTGTGATACTTGTTTGGGCTGAAGTGGGCACCTTTTGTGAAACAACGGGCTGAATCCTTCCGCAGAGGTAAGGCTCAACTGCCCTCCAGCCCAGCTGAAGAACTGGACGAGGAAGGAAAAGAAGCCCTACAGCTCGATGCTTTTTACCACACCGTAAGCGAGCTCTTCAATGATCCCAAGCAAGAAGTAGGAGGAGCCCGTATCCATTGTGTCAAACCGCCTGTATTATCACCGTCCGCCCCAAGCCCTACCCTCCATGCTGTTTAGCAAACATGACCACTTAACAAACGGCTGCAGTGCTGCCCTTGTTTGCTTGTTTTGTTTATTTTATTTTGTTTATTTTTTTTGTTAAAGGGAAGAACGAGGAAGAGCGGATCTATGGAAAAGGCAGGAGTGAAGGTGTTGGTAACAGGAGGGGTTGGCTTTATCGGCTCTAACCTGGTGGACGCACTGCTGGAGGCCGGCCATACTGTCACTATATATGACAACCTCTCATTGCTGCCGACCGAAGAAGAAAGACAACAGCGCATCAAAGCGGAGGAAGAGCGGGGCGTCCGTGTGGTTAGGGCCAACCTTTTGGATGAGGGGCGCATAGACGAGGCTGCACAGGGACAAGACGTGGTGTTCCACTTGGCCGCGCAAAAATACGTAGATGAGAGCCTCAAAGACCCCATCAATTCAACCAAGGTGCGTACAGAGAGACAAGGAAGCTTTCTCGTTCCCGTTTCAATGCATGCATGAGGAGGAGGCTGACATCTGGGAGCAATGACACTAGCAAAACGTGGTGGGACTGGTGACGCTGTTGCACAGTGCGGTTCGACACAAGGTCAAAAAGGTGTTCCTGGCGAGCAGCGCCGCTGTCTATGGTTACAACGATAACTTTCCGTTGAAGGAGAGCGAAACGCCAGACCCGCGCTCCCCTTACGCTCTGGAAAAGGTGGTCGGAGAACAGTACCTGAAGCTCTTCTACAACCTGCATGCCCTTGACTCAGCTTCTCTGCGCTTCTTCAACGTATATGGGCCGAAGCAATACTCCAAGCAGACCCATTGCGGCGGGGTAACCATCGTGATGCACCAGCTGAAGGAGCACGGTGTTGCTGAGATACTTGGGGACGGTTCTCAAACCAGAGATATGGTCTACGTGGGGGACGTCGTGGCCGCCATGATGCAGGCCATGCTCCACCCACACCCTCTCCGCGGCGAAATCTTTAACGTATGCACAAACACCCGAGTCACCGTCAAGTTCCTTCAAGAGTCTATCGCAGAGGTGATGGGCCTCTCTACCAGTGGTGGTGGTGGTGGTAGCTCTGATGAGCCTCAACTCCGTTTCAAGAGCCTCCCCTTTGCTGAAGGGAATGTGGTCCACTCGCAAGGCGACAACCAAAAGGCTAAAGACACGTTTGGCTTTGAGGCCACCACTTCCTTACAAGAGGGCTTACAAAAGACGTGGACTTGGTTCCAACAAAACCCTTCCTTCTACTCTTCTTCATAGATGTCGTTTGCGTTCCTACCCTTTCTTCTCCTCTCCCTCTTCAATAAAACCGGTCTGATGGGTGGTGGGAGGCAATTATCTTTTTTTTTTTCGCAAGTGAGCCAGAAAGCAAAGATTGGGAGCACATGAAACGACTAGTGGTCCGTCCCAAAGTATCTATCGCCTGCAAGTTTTTATATGTGAGTGAACTCTCCATCCAATTGCGAGGAGGAGGAGAGAGTGAAGAGGAGAAGGGGAGCAGAACGTACCAAAGTCTCCGATGCCAGGTATTATGAATTTCTGAAGGAAGGGTCAATGCGAAAGTTTGTGTGGTGGCTTGGTGAGGGACATTGTATACAGCAAGCAAAATAGCTGAGAGGGAAAACAAGACTAACCACATCATTGAGCTTCTCATCCAAAGCGGTTGTGACGATGTGCACCCGTGGATATGCTTCGGAGAGGGCCTTGATGCCTTCTGGCGCAGCTATCAAATTAAGGAACACTATCTTCTCTTCTTTAACACCTTTTTCCAACAGGACTTCTATTGCTCTTATCGCACTTCGATGGGAAGTATGGAGGTTTTAGCACGGAGAATTCGCATTTGGTGTACAGCGAGGACGCAACAATTTAGAGAAGGTACCTTCCGCCAGTGGCCAGCATAGGATCCAACAGCAAAACCCATCGCTCAGCAATATCCTCTGGCAACTTAACATAAAATAGCTGCCGACAAGGAAAGAACTAAATGAGAAAAAAAAAACACGGGAAGAAGCAGTTTGGGTAGAAACCTGTGGCTCCGCCGTGTCTTCATTTCTCTGTATGAGGATTTTGCCGATGCGAACGGACTTGGCAACAGCACGAAGGCCAGCTTCCATGGACTCACCAGCGCGCACGATGGACACTCCGCAGAGGCCAGAGGCCCATTCCACGCCTTTGTATATTTCCCCGGTAGGGGTTGTTACAACCTTCTCTTTGAAAGGCAAGTAGCTGTTTCTCGCTTATTAGTCCCAGAGAATTATCTACACCCAAGAGAGAGAAAAAAAGAGGAGAAGTTACCGACCTTAGTCCTTCCTCTATCAGCAGACGGATCAACCGGTCCGAGTAAAAGATAAAATCTTCGCGGGAGGTGTCCTTGTTGCGAATGATGGTGTGCAATCCTGTTAAAACCAACCGGAAAATGGTGAACAACCCCAGCTCCCTCAAAATAAGATTTTTGGAGAGCAGGCAAACCTTTGATCTGGTAGGTCTCCTTCAGGACGTGCACGTTGGCCGTTTTGGGGATACACGAGGAGGACGGGATCTTTTCAAAGGATCCCCTTCGTAGCTCGCTCCGCTTCACTGGACTCTTACTGAGGGCATCCATCCCGTACTACTTTGCTTTCTCCAAGGCCGCCGCTGGTCGCCACCACTGCCTTGGCCGCTCTTTCTCCTCCTTTGAATGATCTTCTTCGCCGCTGCCCGACGGCTTTTTTTGTTTGTTGGGCTGGATTGCCTGAAAATCGATAATATTATTGACAAAATCCCAATTGAAAATTATTATTGGGCAATATCAATGATTATTATTCATAGCGGAAGAGCTCCACCCACTTCATCTCCCCCAACAGCTCCTCCGTGACGAGCTTGGTGAGCTTGGTGTAGGCTCTTGCCCTCGTCTCAGCATCCGAAATGGGAGCAAATGGCATGGCGGATTTGCCAAGGTTCGAAGAAGTACTCGCGTTTTGAGTCCAGAACCGCAAACCAGCCACCTCTTCCTCTCCTTGTGCCTCCTCCACTATCTCCACCGCCGTTTCAATGCGTCCTTCTCGGTTTAGCTCTTTGCGTGTTTATCAACAAAGTTATCTATGGTTAGGTACAAACACAAAACAAACATACAACCGATAACAACTAAAGTACCTGACAGCTTCAACCGCCAATCCTTTTGAGGCTGGCTGAACTTTTGGTGGCAATTCACCAGAATGATAGATGTGTTGGAACACAGCAGAAGGTATGGGGGGTCAATGTACTCGTGGCACATGTACCATTCGTTCATGTACCGCCTGTCACTCAACCCGTAGAGAATGGCTTGACCCAAAGCTTGTTCTTTTACATATGGCTGTGATGATGTAACATAAAGCAAGACAGGACAGTAAGATGTGTGATTGGAGAATGGGAACATTAAAAAAACGTACCACCAGCATTTTATCTTGCCCAAAGTAACGGGGTAACCGTTGACGTGCTGTCCTATCACGTTCCCACGAGTCGGCCTGGTTTCGAATCCCTTGTGCTGTCTTTGAAACAGTCTCTATCACACCAACACTCGGTTTAACGGCAACCCTTTCATTGAGCGGTGGATTAATGATATGGTCATGCTTCTCTCTCTCTCTCTCTCTCTCTCTCTCTATCTGATCGAGTGGTGGACAAAAAAATACCCAACGACGCCCTTGGCCATTCCTTTCACAAGGCCTTGAGCTCCTCCACTTTGAGCACCACGGATGGGCTCCACCTGTTCATGTTGTCAATGTCAGAAAATTTGGAAAGAAAGACAGAAAGACAAAACAACTGAAGCACAAACCACAACACCGCTGAGTCCACCAATGAGCCCTTTGGTAAAGCCCTTTGCCCCATGGATGAGACCTTGGCCAGCATCATGGGGCCGTTCTCGCATACTATTATCTCGCTCCACTTGGTAAGTTTGGTCAAAGGACAACTTGGAAATGCCTTTGGCCATGCTCTCCGTGACCTTGCTGACACTGTTGAACACTCCATACACGGAGTTTTTGACAAGACTCGATGTGCCCTATAAAAGCAACAATTGAAGCAGAGCGAGACCCAAAGACCAGAGAGAGAGAGAGAGAGAGAGTTCGTTTGTGTAATTCGAAAATTCAACAAAGGAAGAAGGATGTAATCGTACCTTGGCGAGACCATCACCGAGTTCTTTGGGGCTTTGTACAAATGCATTAAAAGGCTCGTAGAAGAAATCCTTGACACCAGTGCCCAAGTTGTTGAGAAAGGACACGGGGTTGCCTAAAAAGTCGAACGAGCCCAATACCTTGTACGCCTGTTAAAAAAAAGTTTAGTGCTGGATAGTCGAAATAACCAACGAATGAAAAAGGTAACCTGTATGATGGCTTGGCGAACGTAATGGGCGGATATGCGTTCTATTAATTCCTCTTGAGTGGTAAACGGATGCCGAAGGATAAGACTGTTTAGACGAATGGGTGCTCCTTCTATGTTTGGAAGTTTGATACCAAGGCCAAGTGCTCCAAATGCAAGACGAACTGGGTTGTCCTTGTGAAAAGTTAAGGTAACAAACGCTTTGAATAGAGGCGATTAATTTTGAACATAGAGAATGGGTCAAAAGGATATTCAACAGCTTCTTTGCCTGGCACTGTGGCGAAACTGATGTTGACTTGCAATGGGTTAATGTGGAAGAATTCAAAGTAGAGCATGCGGGAGGTGTCTGTGGTAGAAGGCAGTGGGCAAATCATATCATCTTTGGCAAGCAATTCGTCCACATAATGTGCTTGCGAGATGTCGTCTGTACCAACGTTGAAAAACTGGAGCAACTTCAAAAGGAAGGTTTCGTCGATGCGAACGTCAAGTTCTTGCACGCCCAATGCCACATACTTATAAAAATCAACTTCTCGGTACTCCATCGATTTGATTACCGACAGCGCCAGGAAGGACTTGTCCGCTGGCAATCTCATGTGAGGACTTGCCACAACAGGATATGGGGTAAAGAAGAGTTGGTTATCTATCTGTTGTACAAGGTATTTAGAACTAGACCCAACAAACCGAGGGGAAGAAGACGAAAAAAAACCTGGAATCGTTTGATTTTAAAGTCCCAGTATTGCACATTGTAGTAACTGCTATTACAATATTCAAGTGTAATATCTGACATGCTTATGTACATCAATTCCTACAGAGCCATACGATAAAGTGAAGAGAAGGTGTTGTTAGGCTTACTTCTGGAGTAGTACTACCAAACACAGCGTACCTGTGGGGTGCCATCCACGACTGAGAGGCCAATGCCCCGTTTGAATTTTAGGGTTATTTTACTTTGTGCTTTGTTAGCGGCTCGGCGCTGTTTAATTAACGTTAGCAATTGGCACAGACAAATAAGGACGAGTTTGGTACCTTGAGTGATTTTTCATTTTCAGTGTCTTTCAGAGAGGCTTCCAAGGACTCAAAATAAGGATAAGTTTTACGGTCTAAGATGCGAAGGACTCGTGTTGGGCCATCCGTAGTTATTTCTGCGCCTATAATAAGATACTCTGTGCCGTTTTCTTGTCTGTTGCTCTCTTCGCTTCGTCTAAATTTTTTCGAGGTGCGATGCTTCACGAGAGCGATGGGTCCGCTGTGCCGGGGGGTGCTTACTTCTTCAAGCTTAATGCTATTTGAAGGGGAAAAACCGAGCTTCTCTTTTTTAATGACGGTTATATCTGAGTACTTCTTGATTTTATCCAAGCATACAAAGCGTATGAATTGTTCCTCTACTTCAATGGCAAGATAGTGACTCTGTCAAAAGCTTTGTTAGTCCGACTGGAAAAAAAACTTCAGAATAAAAATACCTTGGAAGGAAAGTCCCAACAATATGCCATTGATTCGTACATGTTAAGCTTCTGAGGTATGCCAACTCCCTATATTTCAAGCTTAAGTTTTTGCCAATGTACAGATAATAGCAGAGGATGGTAATCTACCTTTTGATAGATGGTGACCTCATAAGGAGAACAATTTTCAACGCGATAGCGAGGCACAAAAGAATCAGAAAAGGTTACAAAATTGGTGCCCTTTTCGTTGCGTATTTCAACGCCCGTTAACTTGATTCCACCGTTGTGATGCCGATGCTTAATCACCATTTGTCCCAGTTGCTCAATATCAAACTCGCCAGACCTTTATGTTTGTTAACATTTGTGTTTAGAAAGAACAAATCAGATCTGTATCAACCTACACAAAGCAGCTACTTACGGATGCCAATAACCAGGCAGAGCAATACACATTTCCCTTCCTTCTTTAACTCTGTTGGCTCCATCTGGCCAATGGAAAGGAATACGTGTATTGGGTTCGAGTGTGTACTTCACATTGGTTCCCTTTTGTGTATAATAGATAGTTGAAGACATACGATTTACTAACACCACATGCGGAGAGATCGTGATGATCTTTGTGCGCCGAAACTGTGAACAGTAATCAAGAGTCAGGAACTATGCTGAAAGCAGTTTCAAATCAATACAAGACGTACAGGAGGCGGTGCAAAATCCACTTGCACACTTAATTGAAAACCAATTGTGCGCCCCTTGGTGTGGTGCTCCTTGTCTTTTATCTCCAACAACCCCACTGTTCCTGCATTTTCTAAACTGAATGGCTACACACACACATGCACGCACAAAAGAAAGAAAGAAAATAACAATAAAAAAAGAGAAAGAAAAAGAAAAGAAAAGAAAAAGAGAAGGTCAGCAACAGGTGTAGACAAATAATATGAAATATGGAGCCCTGGCGTGCCTTTGACCAATGAGAACCTGCTATCTTGATTGATACTTTGTTGCCAACAATGTCTCTTTGATGGTAAGCAAACATGACAGGGGCTGCCAAGCCTTTGTATAATTCTCCCTCTCCAAACTTTCCACCGCCCCAGTCCTTTGGGTCACCTCCTCTATCTATCAACTTAGCCCATTTCTTTTGAGCTATTTTGAAGGAAGAAGATAAGGTTAAAATTAAATTCAACCATTGGAGAGTAGTGAGTAAACGAATAGTTGGACTACATTTTTGAGCCTTTTCTTTGGGTGGTAATGGATACTGTCGGTAAGACAACGGCAGACCCGTGCGGTTTATCATCCAAAACTGAGCATATAAACTGACTTTGCGAGTACCTTTCGCTGTTATGCTATTATAAATCACGGTTTAGTGTGATCGAGCGAGACTGGAGAAGGAATTGTGTTACCGGTTATCAATGTTGATATCTAAGTGGGAGAACTTGGTCCTGTTCTTTGGCACAAGGGCGAGCTTTTTCTTGAGGTTGGGGCCGGAGATATATACAGGAGTGTTTCGCTTGTAGCCTTTTTTTTTCTTTGAGCGCAAGGAAGATACAGACATGAATAAGCTTACCTGGAACAGATATGGACAATGCTAATGGCTCTGTAGTGTCGAAGCGGTAGATGGCGACGCTTTCTCCTCTCTGCAGATGACCCTGTCGTGTACCCGATTTTTCGTTGGTGATGCTGTATGCCAGGTCACATACCAGAGCATTTTCCAGGATTAGGGGCGGGCAGACCGTAACAATGTGGTCCCCTTCTCCTTCCCTGTTGGATTGTTTGGTGGGTTTTGTTATGAACAACAACGAAACAAAAAGCGGACCGAAATATGCGTACTGAACACCGGGCTCGGTCCTAGCCTCCACATGCACGGCATAAAATGCGGCCAAAGCAGTATCCGCATTTATAGGGGAAGAGCGCAAGGCAAAGCATCTGGTGGATGGCAGAGCGCAGGATATTGGTGTTTCAGTCCAATAATGGGTGGGATTATACTCTCCAAGAATGTGGCAGGAAGCAGGCCCTTGATCCTGTTCATTCCATTCAGGATCTGTGTGGGGTCTGAACCGAAGGAACTTGGCTCTTGTCTTCGCGGGATAGATCGGTACTGAAACAGAGCTTTTCACCGCTAGAGATGTCGACCAAAGTCACAGAGAGTACGAGAGGAGAGGTCAGTGGGAGCGTAATGTCTACAAAAAGGAAGGATCAAATATCTACCCAAAGGGCCAAGCGAATCATGCTGCAACCTTTGATGGCGCTCGACTTGAATATCCAAAACATGGTCCGTTTCATTCCGTATTAAAACATTAGATCTCAAGTTTAGAACTTTGCTTCCATCCGCCAAAGTAACCTGTAAGGCCTTCGTTAAATAGACAGAACAGAAAGTATGTTGGCAAATAACAAACCTCGTAGATGGCATAGATCTGGTCGGGACGGTCTCTAGGCCACATCAGAGGAATGAGGTACGTTCCCACTTTGTGAAGAGGAAGATTTGTTGCAGGATGAGCATCGGGGATCGAGGGCAAGTGAAATGCAATGGTGCGTTGCATTTGATAAAGGGAGGGCAACAACGGAGGGCCTTGTCCGTGTTTGGCAGTCGTTATGTTTCCGCTGGAGCTAAGGACCATGGAGACGCTTGCAGTTGCAGAAACAAGCCCCTCCTCCCCAGTTGTGCTTTTTTGCCTTTGTTGCTGTTCTTGCTGCCGCAGAAGGTCTGACGTAATAGGAATCACGGCTGAAGGTTCTAGTGGGTATAGCTCTGTAGCATCTTGAGGTGTCTCTGCAGCCTGTGGTATGCCCAGCCAAGAAGATCAGAAAACGGGAAGAGGGAAGAAGAGATAAACACTAACTCTGAGAGGCAGCCACCACAGTAGCTTCTGTCCTGTATCATTGCAGAGATAAAGTGGAGAAAACGTTTTCTGTTTGGCCTTGGCTAAAAGTACTGAGGATGCATGAGCAGTGTCCTTCATAGGAATTTGGTAGAAGTCTTTCTGCCATAGCTCAACATTTCTTTTCATGGTGTCAAAGAAAGACTTGGTTAAATTAAAGTCCAATCTCTTCTCGGGCATAACCCTGATTTTGCTGGTATCTTTTATCTGTGATTGATAAAGGCATAAGAACTCATAGAGATTAACCAAAACCAGAGAAAAAGGGCTAACATACCTTGATGCTGCATTCCCACTGTTCTATGATAGGTTCCCATTTAGCCAGCGCCACGTTGTAGTAAAGTCCTTTCACAGAAAAGTTGATGGCGGCGGACACCTAGTTTAGGAGAAATACAAACCGTCATTTTTCTGCGTAGGATTGTGGAAGGGCATTACATCAACAACAAAAGGTCACCTTAGGACTAAGTGAGCTGACAACGAAAGCAACGTCATAGATTCTAAAGTCAGCCAGAGGAATAACTTCCCCACAGTCATTTATGAAGGTGAGCCTAAGAGGGCCAACCTTGCATTTAGCCTGTAACAACACCATGTCAGGAGAAATGCAAGAACTAACAGGGAAAAATAAGCGGTAATACGGAGAAAACAATACCCTCTGTTTTTGCGGTGGATCTAGCACAAAAGCGGGTGGTGGGGTTTCATAAGCTGCTTTATGGGACTCTCCACTTGCAGGATCTACGCTTGGGGAGGGCTGATTCTTCTCAGGGGGTGGGTTCAGTTCTTGCAATACGCGCAACAACAAAGCGAAGTCCTAATGGGTGCATCAGTAACAATGAGAATTCCAAAACTGGAAGAGAGAACCTTATAGGAAAAAGTGATATGAACAGGATCCAAGTGGACTTGTGCCTGCAGGGTATCTCCCAGTCGCTTGTACCGATACACAGCGTTGACACGTGGTAGAATAATGGCAGACGGTTTGAGTTTTCCCTAACAAAATTAACAAATAAGAAATGGGCATAGAGGGTGTCCGTCATTAGAGAACGAACGAAAAAGCCTTACCTCTGGTATATAATCAGCCTTACTGACGGCTAGGCCTTCCAACACAACTGTCAAACCAAGCTCAGCAGCTAGCGGATCGTTCACATAACGCAAAGTAAAATCAGTCTGAATAACCATGCAGGAGGTCTTTTTTCTGAAGGCATTCTCCACAATCCAAATCTCAAGTGGAGATGTTAGCCTGACTGCCATGTCCAATCGGGTAGGTGGAGGTGGGGCGGGTGGCGTAGCTTCCTCCCCTGTCGCCATCATCAACTCCAGCCCTGTGTTTATATTTATCAACGCCCAAACGCAAGGCATCAGCGTTTGCTGGAAGCAAGTTAGTCATTGCTGCAAAAATGGAAAAGAAAACGCGTGGACAACATGGTACATACATTGATCGAATACACAGCATCAGGCAATAAGATGAGGCGCGGGGAATGGCCTGTAATAGATAGCGCCTGGGCTCCTTTGGCGTCGCGCCTGTAATAAACTAACAACTGAGATTGTTCGATAGATGTCACATCGTCATCTTCGCTCCGCATGTTGGCGCTTGCACCCTCCTCGCTATCAGATGCTTGCTTTTCTTTCTCTTTTTCTTTCTCTTTCTCCTTGTCCGAGGCAATGTCTTCTTCGTCTTCTGGAGAGACACTCTCTGCGCTTGATTTGTAGCTGTTCTCCTTTGCAACTCTCTTAGGCCGCCCTTTATCTGTCTGGTCTTTCGGGTTGCGTTTATTCGCACTGCAAAGCAAATACTAAAGTGGAGCTTCGCTCAGAGTTGTGCAATGTGCAGGAGGAAATATGCAAACATACCTTGTAATAATTAGGTGTGGGACGGGTATCTACAATGTTAATAGACTCGAGACTAAAATCAACCTGATGTGATGGATTGAAGTTAGTTGCTTAGCCCCAGCTTTTGGTTCAACAGCAGAAAGTAGAAGATACCGTCATGCTCTCGTCCAAGCCCATCAGAATGAATATTCGAGGTTTGTTCATATCAATTCTCATAATGGAATAGTAGCTAGGGGACAGCGGGTTATAGACGCTCTTGTTAAAGCTAGTACTATGGGTTGCTTTAGGGGATGTTCCGCCAGCAAGTCCTCCATCCACATCATCTGTCCATCGGTTTCTATTTCAAGATAGAGAAAGATCGTGGGTCGCGAGACAATGAGAAATGGACAGGCAAATATTTGGCAGAAAAGATACAAACGTTGAGGATATCGGGGAATCACGAAGAAGTTCGATTGAGAGGCGATTCAGAACAACAGCGATTTGGTAGCTTATTCGGAAGGAGGTTTGAGGGGATGGACTAGAGCCAGCAGAAGGAGACTGCTCAGAATGTTCTTTTGTAATGTAGGAATGCCAAAAAAAAAATCTGTCAGTAAAGGTGGAGATGACTGCGGAGGGGGTGTTATACCAGATGAAGGCTCGGGATCGGGAACAAAACCAAGTTTGTAATTTTCTCTGTAAATGGCGATCAATGTATAGAGTTGTGCTTGTGTCATACAAGTGGCAACTTCCCTTACGTAGGCATCGATCTGCAACAGAGGTTCACAAATGTTAGCTTGCTCCCATCATCAGAAGAGGTGCATACCTTCATCTGTGGCGTATAGGGGTCTGCATCCTTACTTGCTCGTGTGATAACCAGATTTAAGTCAGCGTTCTTTAGTATGTGTTCTGTGTCCACAGGGTCAGCATATGACTTTGCGTTTGGCCCTCTCAGGTGGCTCATAAGGTCCTGCAATCGTCCTCTGCAAGATTGCATGTTGATAGCTGTTGCTGATATGTTGATCTGTTCAACAAGGGAGCCTTGCTGTTCCTCTGGCGGGGCTCCAACTGTCGTACTTGACGCTGAAGATTCGCTGTGCGGAGGTTGCTTTGTTTCAGGAACGGTTCCGTCCGCCTCGGCCAAGTTGACAAAGTCCACCGTCCCTTCACGTGAAATATTTCCTTTAGCTGGGGCCGCATCGCTTGGCTTGGAATGTGTGTAGGAATTGGCGATAAATATGTGACCAAGATCCAAGATCGCGGCCTCTTGGGAGGTAGGAGAACGTGGCACAAACATTGTGGGATTGGCTACTTCCACTTCGTACCGCAGCACTACCAAAGAAAGTGAGGTTATTTGTTTGTTTGTACAATGACAAGACCAGAAGTAGCTAAGAAGTCGCCATACCATAACGTTGGTTGATCATGTCTGCTGTCTCCGAGGCGACTTCGGCCATCTTCTTTGCGGTAGCAGTGACAAGGCTTTTAATGCCCTTGATCTCTGTAAAATAGTTGGAAAACTCCCCCCAAAACCTGCGCAATAACACTATTTGAATGGAATGCAAGCGAACACCTAGTGTTGAGAAAGTCGCGGGTGAAGGATAATTTAAAGCTTAAAGTTTTTGGGGTGAGAGCGGAGGACGAAATAATAAACAGTTGTAAAAAGGATACGAAGCCAAGAGTCAAAGCCTGGCCACGAAGGATCAAGCCGATCATAATTTTCATAGCTTAACTCAACCAGTTTATCACCTCGGATTTCAAGAATCTGGGAGTACAGCTCATAGGGAGTCAAGTGTTCCATGGTCAAGTTTCCAAGTATTGTCTAGTTATAACAAACCAAACCAACCAACCAACCAACCAACAAGCAAAATAAATAAATAATTAAGCCAACAAATACAAGTGAGCACATTGTCCTGTTCCGTGTGCCACGGTGAAAGAGCAGATAACAGACCTTGACCAGATAGGTGGTCGAGAATTTTTGGAACTCAACGTAGGAGGCCCCTATTTTCGTGGCAACAAATCTCTTGCCGGATCGGTTTAAAGTGATGCCAAGCTCTTTGAACTCTGCCGTTAATTGGAAGATTACAACGTCCTTGGTATGTGACGGCGGTTCCGGGGGGGCGACTTGTCCGGTACTGATAAGCTCGGGATGAGTGTCTGCAAAGTGCTGCCTTCGTGAAGTTCGGTCTTGGGACATTATGTCACTGTGGAAATTGATGTCAGCAACTCTGCGCCAAGAGATGAAAAGGGGAACCTTACAAAAGCACCATAAAGTGGTCCCAAATGTTGAGAAGAGTGACCACTGTTTCTCTGTTCCAGAGAAAGCAAAGAGCGCTGACATCAATGTGAAGTGACTGATCCACCCCTTCATACTCCGGAGAGGTCTAATAGATGATGAACATAAGGTCGAGTATAACTGAAAAGCAAGTAGAAGGAGAAAAACACCTTTTGCTTCATAAATAAATAGGCTCGCAATGCATCTTTTGGGCTATTAGACTTGGCATCTTGGGATTCTGATGAACTACGTTCTTGCTCTTCTGCAGCATCGGCTTGGGAGGTTATTAACAATCTGAAGTCTTTGCCCCATTGTTGTAGATGGTCCACAACAGTGATATTAGCAAGGCCTGCATACAAGCTGAGCCCGTACTTTCGATATATGAACTGGACGATCACTTGTTCCAGATTTATCTGGCATATGAACGAATTAAAGCGTCAGCTTGAGAGTTCATAGTGATACTTATGAAAGCATTGGAAGACTTACAGTAACGATATCTTGGTTGTCATTCTCCATGAAAGGGCCGCGCAACAAAAGGGACGCTTTTGGGATGTTAAGACGAACTTCCACTATTTTATCCTCCATGTAACGCTTCGAAACTCTGTAAGAAGTAAATAAACATCAGTTTTGGGAATCAAAAAAACAAAAACAAATAGCGGCTAGAAAACACAAGTCTCAAACTCACACTTTCTTAATTTCGCCACCTTCCATCACAGCTACAAATGGGTCCTTAGTCTTCTGGCCAGGAGGGGATGTGTGCAACTATAGGTACGGAATGATTAATTCTCCCTGCTGCACAAAAATTCGAAAGAGGCAACAGGGGTGTTAAAGAGATAAATCATCCTTACCGTTTCGTCTATGTCATCAACGAGCTTCAAAATAGCAGCCACTATTGCTATAATCTTCTTAGCAGAAAGATAGAAATTCAAAGACGGAAGGTTTCCTTCGATTCTGTATGAAAAAAACAACAGATAAATAATTATTCTACAATAAACAAGACAAGGAAATGCGTACAAAACTTTTGGCAACCTGGAGTCCGAAGATATCATGCACACCATGAGCGAGAGATTAATGTCGAATGGTTTTACAATAAAGAGGTCCTTGTTTAACGGCACAGGAGAAGTGGTGTCCTTTTGCTTGTCCGCGTCCATGGAGTCAACGTGTTCGTGCCGAATTTGCAATACCTGTCGCCAATTCTGCGAGTAAGGTACCATAATGACCTTCAAGGAGGACAGCTGTATTGCAAATTTCTCATAGAAATCCTTTTCCGAAAGCTTACGCCGTCTGTTGGCCGGAGATGGTCCCTCTTGTGGGGAAGTCATGAAACGTATACGCCCAAGATCGCCAATAATTGTCTGAGTATCTGGGTCATCAAATCGCTCTGGCAGTATCAGTAACGGCGCCTGTGGTGTTTGCATCACGTCTGGTCAACCCATGATAGAAGCACATCTTTAAAAGAGTTAAGGGGAGTAACAGATCAAAAAAAGGAGGAATCGTACTGCAACGTCCACATCAATCTCGAATTTGGCCCTGCTTTGAAAGAGCATATCTAATTGCTCTTTAGTGGCTGAGCGTAGAGCATTCAACTTGCGCTTCGCTGCTTTTTGGGCGTTTTTGAGGCCAAGAGAGATATCCTGCAAGAAGTAGGAGACTGAAATGATGGTGAGACCGCATAGTTCTAATTAAACATGACTTGGAAGTGCATCTCAGATCTTACCTACGCCACAAATAATGCGGGTATGAATAACAGCTTCTAGCGTTCCCATTTTAATTTGCAAAGCAAAGTCAAGAGGCCTTTTGGGAGGCTTGTAGTCGAATACCAACGAGAATATGTCCCTAAGACTTTCTCGTTGTTGTTGAGAAGGGCAAAGAAGCCTTGGAAACTGCGTGTTGGGTGTTTCTCTATCATAAACTACAACGTCCCCCAAGTTTGCTGTGAGCTGCATTCAAACATTAATTCGTCATTCCTGTTTGGTAAGAGAGAAAATTATAAAAGACTGTGGATTGCTCACCGTAAATGAGGAACCTTGCCGTAGCTGAAAACTGACATCGAGGTCATGGAATAGGCCCGAAATTATTTTCTTGTCTGGTGCGGATTTGATACTAACAGAGCCGCTGCCCATGTGGAAGCCTACCTTCACTTTCACATACTGTTGCAATTAAGAGAACAGTGCTTCTTAAGACAACAGAAAGGGATAAAATAACAAACTAAGTGTAGGTATGTACCGATTCCGGCAAAGGTTTGCTCTTAAGCCTTTCTCGATCCTGTGGCGTGAAGCCAAGACTTGAATACAAATTTTTCTTTTGTTCTGCAGAAAGCTGGAGCATAGAACTTAGTTGTTCTGGAATATCTTCCTCAGTTTCTGAAGGCTGAGTAATTCACATAAGAAACAGTGGGGTATGCAAAATTTGGTGGTGACACAGAAGCAATACCGGTCGAGGTGTTCCTGTAAGCCAATGGTACCATCCTCGCAGAGAATAGTCGGTAGCCAGTGAATCTCTAGTCTGCAACAAAGTCTGTTCATCTATGTCAACTTCTGCTAAAGATCTGAAGCTAGAAGAGATAGCAGGTCAGAGACAGCTTTACGATAATAAAAGGTGAAGCACTCACTAGAGAATATCTTCGTAGGAATAGGCTTTTTCAAGCTTGGCTAGTCTAGGTGAGGGCTTTGACAAACAAAACAAAATAGCATTTTTTGTTTTGTTTTTGTTTTGTTTTTGTTTTTTTTTGTTTTGTTTTTTTTTTTTTTTTGGGTGAAATGCATTGCAGAATATTAGTCAGCAGTAGAATCGCCAGCGCATGAGATGAAAGGGACTTACGGGATGGCCTTTAAGCTTTTGAGTCCAATATTTCATATAGTCTTGCCTATCCCTACGTCTTTGTTCTATGTACTCTGCTGTGTAGTGGTATCTTTTTTCCCTTACTTTTTGCAGCACTCCTCTTACTGAAGTCACAAATTGAAGAATAAGAAAGAAGCAATACAGTTGTGAAATCACAAGAGACGAGAGAGATACCAGCAAACAACCACCATCCAGCAGGGTCTTCACTAGGAAGAGTTTGCGGGCGGATATGCCTGTGCTATAGTGTCCCGGGATATAGGCTATGAGGGTCTTGAATTAACAAATAAATGAAATAAAAGATACTCACTTTAGCTGCCTTTCTTTGCAGAGTAAAGCGATCCAAGAGCCCAATTAAGCTGCGGTACTGTGTCTTCTCCACAGCTAATCGCAGACGGTCAAATATGAAGTCAGCAGTAACTTTTGGTGCACTAGCCTCCTCATCATCCTTGCTTATCGTTAGACGAAGTTGGCCAGACAACGGCTTTGATATGTAGTGAAAATGTCGTAACTTGTCCTTGTCTCCTTTCTTGAAAATCTGGTTGTCAATTAAGGCATAGTAGATATTACATGTTTACTTAGAGCCAAGTTTTTATGCGGGTGCCTGTATTTACGTACCATGCTGTTCATTTGTTCGGTAAGGTATTGGGACTTGGCCTTCAATGAGAGGTCTTTCGGGTTGCAATAAACTGTCAGATTGTGCAGATCCACCAGCTATACAAAGACAGCAATAGTCAAAATAGATATGAGACGGATGGAGCCGTCAGTAGTGGTACAGGGAGTTCAGACCTTGTGCACCATTTTCAACGAGCCACTGAGGAATGATGGCTTCCAGTTTTCATCTGTAGATTGGGCGGATACTTTTTCTAGAGTAAATCCAAAAGAGAAGGGCAGCTATTTGTAGATAAAAGACAAACATGGGTTGGATGAGCTCATTCAAGAATATGGATCATAAACCTCACCCTATCCATAGTAGTAATGGGAAAAGAAGTGGGATGTTTGATCGGTACCTTGCTATCGTTGTCTTCAAAGCGAATATGTACATTTTCTACAAGGATTTGAATGTTGTCAACAGCCCTTTGTAACAGCCGAGCCATAAAGCCATCATTTTTCTTGTCTTGCTTACTTTCTTGAAGCTTTGTTTCTTTAGCTGCCGTCATCAAAGAAAAAAATATGAAGATAACACAAAGATCAGTTTGGTACCAAAGAGAACAAAAGAGGAATAGGACAGCTGTTGCTTACCTGCTGTAGCTCGTCTTCGTTTCAGTTTTTGCTCTTCTGCCTTTGCCAGTTTCTTTTGCTTCTTCTCTTGCAGTCTTTGTTCCGTTTCAGCATCATCCACCTACAAACATTGAGAAGAACAACGCATAAAAGAACGTGGAGATACAGTAGTTTTTTCTGTCAGCAAACGGAACGAGAGAACGATTCTTTGGTTGTGTGTACCGGAGTGTCGACAGGCGCAACCAACAGGTGGATATCGCGAAGCTCGATCACTATGGGATCACTAAGAAGGCCCTTCGCGAGGCTAGACCATGGTATACGCAAGTGGAGCTCTCCCAACGAACCTGTTTGGCCATCGCCAAGTAGTAGCCAAACCGTAAGTCAAACAGGGAACACAGCAAAGGAATGAAAGAAAGGAAGGTTATGTTGGACCAACCAGCTTTAACATTTACGGGAAGCTGGAGCGTTGTAAGAGCATCGACTTTGAGCTGCAGGTTCTTGAGCACCACATCACCGCCCCACAGAGCAAGACGAAAGTTCTCCCTGTTCAAGCCAACCACAAACTTGCCGAGGTATTTGGAGAGCAGGTCCGCCACAAGGCCTTCGAACATGGTCAGGGATCAACAAATTTTCACGGTGGAGGAAGGACCTGTCTGTGTAGGGAGGGCAGTGTCCGTTGCTTTCTTCGTTCTTCTCTTTGGGAGAGGGGAGGGGGGCTTTCTAGCTTCAAAGTCCCCCTTCTTCTTGCCTTGGAAAGATGACGTCACACCATTGTGCTGATGTCACCAGGGTCACCGGTTCGACCCCCATCCACCGCAGCCTCATTTTTAAGGGGTGGAATTCGCAAAACAAATCCCAACGAAGAGGACAAAAAAAAAACAAAAGTGAAAGCACCTGCCGAGGAGGAACAAAAGAGAGGCAAACAACGACCATTTCCCTGTCCTGGTGGTGCCCGTCGGTGAATGTCTACCGCAGAGCCTTCTGTTCATTCCACAAAGAACATCATCGCGTTGGAGCGCGAGGCTGTGGTAATACCGCCTTCTTTCCTCTTTTTTGCGGTTGCAAGGTAGATGTATGTGGGTGTGTCCCTCTGATCGTTTTTTTTTTTTTTTCATTGAACAAAAAGCAAAAAGAGCTGGAATGGTTTGTAGGGTCAGAACTTCCCATAGTCTTGTCTGAGCTTTGCACGCTATTAGAGGTAAGGTCTATGCTACTGGTGGAGAGAGGTTTTTTTTAAAAAATAACAAAACTCAAACCAAATTGGGGCAGGAATGTATGCGGCTCCTAAAGGAAGGTAGCAACTCCAAAGTGGACACAGCAAGAAAGAAAGAAGATACGGGCAGCGGTGATGCTGCCGATAGCAGTGGCAACAGTGCTAGCAGTGGCGTTGGTAGTGGTCCTGACAAAGCGCGTAATGACAAAGAGCCAGCCAAGGAGGATTGGTTCAATACTAGCTTCAACAGTTCCTCTCAAAAGCTCTTCTCAGAGGCGTTGTACGAGTCTATGCAGCAGCAGAAGCGACAGATACAGCAGGACGAGAAGAAGGAAGCATTGGACCTGCTCTCTTTTCACTACACTTCAGCTAGGTTTGGAGGCTGTGTTGCTCTCTATCCATCTTAATTTCCTTGCACTTACATACATCCCGTGCAGTGGCTGTTGCAGTGTGAAGGGCTCATTTCGCTTGGTAGGATGGACTGCTGACAAAGGCGTGCGTATATGCCCCTCTTTCTTTGACTCTTTCCTTGAGGGTATGAATGCACGGATTTACCCTTTGTACAAAGGACCTGCAAATAGAGATACGGCCGACATGGGGTCGCAACAAACAAAAGGTCAATGTACGTGCCCAGATTTCAAGGCTTGACCCATTGCGTCTTCACCAGGTTCTTTGGCTCTCCTCCTCCTCCCCCTCCTCCTCCTCTCTCTACTTGTATTTAGGCTTAGTCTTTTCATTTCCCAGGTGCAAAGCGCATTCAACTTCTTGCGTTTGGCAAGAAAGGAGATAGCAAGGCTTGAAGGCCTCAGTCAGAACCTACGGAGAGCATCCAACAACGCAACCAATAACGAGGCAGCGACATCAGAATCACCCACTACCAAGAATCAGCTCCTCCAATTCTCAATCGTATTACGAACGGCTCTTAACTGGATAAACCAGGCTAGACAAGAACTGCTGTTTCGTGAAACAGTTGAGTTTCCAGATAATATTGCATGCCCTCCTTCGGTATCTATTCATTCTCCTCTCTCTTCTTTCTGAGCAACTAAGACTATAATAATCTTCACAGAGCTTTGTACCTGCGTTACCACCAGAGGTCGCTATAGAGTTCGGTATTGTAAACAAGCAAATATGTGTGTCGCTCTACGTACTTCACTTCACGTCACAAAAAGAAAAGGGAAAGGCCAGCCAATCCTCTTCGCTACAGCAACAACAATCCAAACAAAACCTTAAGGCCTCAACCCTATCCACTGCCATCCCTGAGAGAGATATTGAAATGACAGCCGTGCACAAGGATCAGCTCAGAAGAGACATTATTGTTGGACAATCTTTGTATGTAATCTCCCCCTCTTTCTCTCTCTTCTCTCTCCCCTTCCTCCACTCTCTGGTTCTCTCTTCCTTTCTCTTATTCTTCGCTTCACTCTCGTTTTTATTGCAGTGGCTTCCGCAACCAAAAAGTAGAGGTAGTGGACTGCCTTCGGACATCGTTCGATGCACCTTCCGTGGGCAAGGCCGTAGACTACACCAACGCCCTATTTGTAAGCTGCACAGATTTGGTTGATAAATTGGGGTGCTTTGGCTTGTAGGAGGAAACAAAGCACCGTTGCTCCTCTCTTCAGGCATTTTCTTGCCTGGAGAGGGTATTTTTGTCGACATACCACGTCGACGACACAGAAAACATAGAAACAGAGAGAAAGGGGTGGCGACCGCAGACGAGGAAGAAGAAAGCAACACGTGTTGCTACGATGAACGCGCCAGGTCCTAGCAAGCCTCCCAAGGCGGACAAAGAAGAGCGTCCCGTGGTGTTTTTTGATGTTTCAATAGGAGGACATGCTGTGGGAAGACTGAAGATGGAGCTGTTCGCTGACGTGGTGCCAAAGACGGCTGAGAACTTTCGGTAACCATATCCGCCTAATCTGTTTTTTTTTGTGGCACACTTCTCACTTGTTCCATTACAGACAGCTTTGTACAGGAGAATGCATGTAGGTTTCTTTCTTTCTCCAAACCTCTTTTTGCTCAGCCAACTCGATTGCTCAACCTCTTTTCCGTACCAGACGAAACGGCAAGCCCATTGGTTACAAGGGTTGCAAGTTCCATCGTGTGATCAAAGGATTCATGATACAAGGAGGAGACTTTTTGAATGTACGACCGTTTTCTTCTTCCGAAAGCTCACCTGTTAGCTTATTTGGTCCATCTGACAAAAATGGTTGTGAAATACTAGGGAAACGGTACAGGCAGCACAAGCATCTATGGAGAGAAGTTTGCCGACGAAAATTTCTCACTGACACACACTGAACCTGGACTCCTATCCATGGTAAAGCCTTCCTCTCTGTTTGTTCTCGTGTTTAAAGGTAACGTTGCACATTTCTTACATTGTTCAACGTTGCAACAGGCCAACTCTGGTCCCAACACCAACGGGTGTCAGTTCTTCATCACATGCGACAAGGCAGAGTGGCTTGATGGAAAGCACGTGGTGTTTGGCAAGGTCATTGAGGACGGACTCAAAATAGTTCGGCTGATTGAAAACGTGGGGGTTATAGGCCCCAACAACAAGCCAAAGTTGGATGTCGCCATCACTCAGTGTGGCCAGTATTAGTTTTTCTGTTTAACATGAACTTTTTCTGTGTTCGTGCAACAACTTTTTGTTATGTTTTGTGTGTCCTTGCAGTCATTAGCTTAGCAATCGTCGCACAAATGACAGAGCAGCCTCCGGTTCGCGTGATAAAGGAGAGGAGCGGTACCCTGCTTCTGCTGTGGCCACCGCCTTCAACACCGACAGACAGGCCACTGTAGCTTCTTCTGCAGCTCCCTGCCGCCGCTCTGTTTCTGATGACGGAATTAGAGAAGCAGCCCATGGGCAGTAATAGCGGTGTTCTTTCAGCGGATCGAATATTGGTAACGCTGTTTCCTGTCCATTGCTGTCTGAAGATTGGATGGTTTGTCCATTCATGCTTCTGGGGCGTTTAGAAGCAGGGGAGGAGGTTTGAGGGGGAGGGAGTTCGGGTTGGTTTGCCAT